>BPLR01014338.1:0-36996 GCA_021605095.1 Caerostris extrusa | reverse complement strand
TTAAACATCACATTAACTCCGTTACGCCAATATGTTATTAAGACATTGGTCTTACCTTTAACAAATAATTTGCTGAACAATAGTAAAAATTACAATGAAGGAAAATTAATTTTCTGGAATTATGATGCAGTATCAAGACATTTCATGATTCGGCAATGTGATCTTTACTTACATGATTCAATGCTAATCATAAATATTGCATGGGATCTTGAACTGTGAGCATTCATATTGGTTGTTCTGAAATTAAATAATTTTTAAAAATCAAATATATAAATAACATTACAATATATTTTATGATTAAAATAGAAAATTTGGTTCTTATTTTAAACTTATAGAATTAAAAATTAATTTAATTTTGATTAAATTTTTTAAATTTTGTTTCAAATTTGAAATTTAACAGAATACATAACAGTCTTTTAATAGAAACAATCTAAAATAATTTGAAATTTAAAAAAAAAAACTTTTTAAAATATACTTTTAAAATTAAAAATATTTTTTAATTTCATAATGCTTTTATAATATTCATTATTTACTGCAAAACTTACCCTATACTCCTATTAAAGTTTTTCCATCAATCATGACTTTCTCAAGGTCTGAACAGTTTTGCAAACATTCACGCTTAAGTCCTATTTAAAGCATTCAATATAATTCAAATACTACTTTGTAACATTTATAAATGACAACTAATACACACAAGGAATAAAAACCCATATCTTACTTTAACATAAACACCAGTATCATTTCTTTCTCGTACTTCTAATTTTCGTTTGGTTCAGATGACAGCAAATCACGAACCTCTTCCTATAACACAAATACATCAGAAATGAATATTGAAGTAAAGTCTTACAAAGAAGAAATTGATTATTAAGAGAATAAATAAAATAAGCCAATGTCAAATTTACTTAAACATAACTCAATTTATACTCATGTATTTCAATGTTAAATCACAGCAGATTTGATTTTAGCAAAATATGTATGTTAAAACATAAATTTTACATCCACCAATTGTTGAAATAAAAAGAGAAATGGATGTTTGCTCTAAAAAAAATGAGAGAAAACCTAAGTACTTTTGGCAAAGTAAAAAGAAAAGTCATTATAATAAAAAAGAAATCATTATAACTAAAAATAAATAAATATATATAAACTTGCTTCTTTAACTTTATAACCTCAAATATTCAGAACAACAAATTCATGATTTAATAACCAATTTGTTTACATTAGCAATATTTTGCCAAATAAATCCATAGTAAACTTTAAAAAATAATTCCAAACAGGCATGAAATGAACTAATATCTCAGAGATGATGAGTTTCATATTATTGTTTTCTTCCAATGCTGATAAGTAATCATGACAAGCACGTTGATAAATAATAACATATACTTGGTTTAAAACAGTGTTACAGAGTTGAGAAAAAATTTAAACCTCTTAACAGCTATTTTTTTGGCTGTCTAGTTATTTAAAATATATATATTTATAGGCAGTCTTTTGATATTGGCAAATCAATCCTGATTCAGATCAAGGGAACCTTTTGATTTGTGTTTAAATTTTCAAAAATTAAGTTAGTGCTAAATTTAAAATGATTTAAAAGCACGCAAACATCTGTTCATAAATTATTTATTAATACACAATTAATCAGAAATATAAAAAAGCATGCTAAACTTAGTAAATTATTTCATCATAAATGTCTTTCATTTATATTGAATATAAGCCAAAAGGAAAAAATACAAACTTTTTAAATTTAACAGGGATGCAATTATCACTAATTTAAAATAAGCGTTCACCTTTTCTCCTCTATTTTTCATTATTGATGATGCTCACACATTTGAACAAGAAGCAGTTTACTTTCTTTGTAATCTAGCGATTTTTAATATATGATACTTTTGATTCCTAGATGAGTTTTCTACAGTTTATAATTTCTAATTGTTTATTTAATTAAATAAATCATGCTTTTTAATATATCTGCTAATATAAATGACAATGTTGATGGAAACATTTGCTTTAATTTCTTTTAAAGGGAAAAAGTTTTATAAATCTAAAAACTGTTTATATTATTGTCAGTTATAATTAAAAGAAAAAGTTACAATTGTTTAGAAAAGAAAATTCTACAAAGAAGATAAAACCTTAAAAGAGGTTTCTGGTAAACTATTTTTTAATTATTTCTGTTTATGCAAAATAACACTACTTAAAATATTTTTTTTTAGTATCTTAATAACATTTTTAATGGTAATGTTTATTTATACCATATAGTAATATTTTATAGCAATTATATTTGAGAGAAAAATAAGTTGTATGCAATTGAACCGCGATTTATTCTTAAGATAAAATGTCAATAAATAATTATTTTAATTTGTATTTTTTGATATAATTTGACATATTTCATTAAATTCTTTTAAAAGATTGCAGGAACTTCACTTACCATACACTGATAAATGTTATTAAAACATACTATGTCAAGAAATCCTTGAAATATTATTGTACTAACATATATGTACATATATATTCAACCATGCATAGTTTTGGAATTGTAAATAGCTAGTTTAATGACGAAAAGGACAAATTGATGACTTGTTGGGATGCTAGTCAGATAAAGCGTGGTGTAAAGCTGCTTTAAATAATCTTTTATATTGCAATTAATTATCTCCTCTTAAACAACATTTCCTCCCTATGACGATCTTTTGAATCTGTTGTTCCCACAACTTGGCTGCTTGTGGTACCACACCATCAGTGGTTGGTTACCTATTTTTAACAACATTTTAGCTATTTTAAATAAAAATAGTTAAAATTTGAATGTGCATGTTGAGGACTGCCTATGTTTGGATTACATCACTTCATTTTCTAATATTTTTCTATTTACTATTACAATGATAATACAAATTTTTGTTACTTTTTTTATGCCTGTCATCTGCAAGTTATCTATTTAGTTACTTTTAATAAATATGTCTGTAATATAAATGCAATATAATGTTTCAAGCTCACTTGATATATTTCAATATAAGAAGCTGAAACCAAAAATTGAGTATTTGCGACCGAGCTATATGGCTGAATATATGTCTAAAAGAATTAGGAATAACTTACCTTCATGTTCAGCATGCATAAGGATTGACCTACAAGAGATCATACAGTTAATTTCAAATTTAATAAACAGTAATTAAACAAAAAAGAATTAAACATTTGATTGGTTTTATAAATTAACTCATCAAAATATGATTTTTTGTTTTTTTAACCAGAAAAACCTTGCACTCAAATGCAAAATGAAAGGATATTTGCATGATGAATGAGTCCCCTTAAGCCAAATTTTTCTATGCAATATATCATTACATGACTTTCTTCTTATGAAAATTTTGTTTAATCATTCAGACATCATATATGCTACTTAGGATCATTTTAAAATTTTTATTTTAACAACACAATTTCATCACTCTGGCTACTTTTTGCTGCTCTAAACTTTAATTCCTCCATCTTTTTGGTATCCACAATCTCTGAGTATACTTTCTAAATATATTCTAACAAAACATAACAATATATTTCCAATACAAAAGTAAATAATTAACATTATAATGATCATAATATGAAAATCAAATAATCAAAAAAAAAAAAAAAAAAAAAAAAAAAAAAAAATCACATCAATAGACAGGTTCAGTCATATTTTGAGAAATTATTTTAATTCTGCAATGAGTTATATAATGAGAACCTGTTTCCCTTTTTTAAAATTGTGTTTTTGATTTTTTATTACACTTGCTCCTTATTTTTACTAATAAAAATCTAAAACTTTTTCCTAATAAAATTTTTTTTTTTTTTTTTTTTTTTTTATTAAGCAACTTAAATTTAAATTCGTTATTGGGACTATTATAATTTTTCTTCACCACAAGTTTCCACTCATTCAACTTCTAAAACCTTCAGTATTTTAAAACTTTACAATTTGAATATAATATCATCCAGAAAAAACTTGCAAGTACAATAAAAAAATTAGGAATATTGAAGCAAGAATATTGTTATTATGTCTTAAAATCAACCCATACAAAACAGGAATGCTATTCTTTCAATCCAAGAAAATAGGTGCCAGTAACAAATAATATTTCAAAATCACTGTCAGGTTAAGAAAGATTTCTGGAGCAGTTCATTAAATAAATATGGAATGATTAATTATTATATGCATCTTCTTCTTTTGCACATGAATGAAATTTTAACGAAATTCTGAATTTTAAATAACTAATGGTTAATTAATACTAAATATATTTACAAGAAATTTAATTTCTAACCTTCCATTGTCCATGTTTTTGCCAGCCCTGTTTGACCATATGCAATAACAGTTCCGTTAAAACCATTGATAACAGAATCTACTAAGGACGAAATACTTCATCATATATATCTGCTTGATTCCTGAAAAAAAAAAAATGCAAATTAATACAACATAAATTCAATGCCAACTATTAAAGAATTTCATAATTTGAAAACAAGCTGCAAATTTTGGAAAATATAATAAATGTTTCAAATTATATTTATTAATTAATTATAGAGTGCAATTCAGCTAATCCTTATTGAATAAAAAGTAAGAAATAATTTTCAAACAAATTAAATATAATTAATCAGGATATTTATTTTATACAATATGCTAGAAATGTTAAGTTATAACTTTCCTGTCAGTAAATAAAAAGTAGTTATCAGATCTTTCCTAAATAAAATTTTTTTCTCAGTAAAGTGGGATCACCAAATAATTATTAATTGCAAGTGATACTATTTCTACATAAAACATAACACAATATTAAAAGCACATATTTCAAACTTTCTAATTATTTCTTATCATTAATTTATTGAAAATAAGCTTTTTAGTAAATATATATTTGCTAAACTTAGGAAAACTAAACTATTAATTGTCAATTTAAATGATTTGTTTATATATTTTTTTAATAAAATTAAGTGACGTGTTGTATCTAAAATTTCAACAAAATGAAATCAAATTTTTTTCCTAAATCCATTTATTTTTTATTTAATGCATAACCACAGAAAAACTTCTTTATTTTTTAATTCAATAAAAAAGTGTGACTTTATTATAAAAGTTAAAATTTTATTATAAAATTAAAATTGCAGTTTTAAATTAATGATTTAAAAAACACATCTACTGAAATAAACACACCTTACTATTCACAGTAAAAACAAACATACTTAGGTATAAAAATTAGTTTTGTTCAAATAGAATTATTAATATGAATTTAAAAACAATACAAATGATATCTAATTTTTCCCCTTAAATTTTATATGTTTGCATTTTGTATATAAGAAAAATCTAAAATATCTTTAATATAATTGGTATAATTAAATACAAACTACAGTTTTTATGTAAATAAACGATAAAACAGAAACAGTATCTTATTTGTTTATTCTTATTTGCATTCATTATCTATAATTAACATTTAATATCTTAATTTAATGTTTGAATTTTATTCAATTACATTTTTTATATATTTGGATTTAATATTTATTAATTAAATATCAGATTGATTTTTTTAGATATAAAATGATAAAATGCAATGAAATCACATAATTTTTTGTTAATATTTTCCTTATTAAGCAATAAAACTTACTAAAGCATACTATATTATCTGAAAAAACTAGAGCAATATCCGGCAATACCTATTAGCATTAATATAAGGTTGAGGAGGATTTGATAGCAATAAAAGGTGTTTTTATGATAAAAATTTATTGAAATAATGATAAAATTTATTCTACTTAAAATGTCATTACTTTGATTTGATACCCAATCAAACAAAAAATTATTACTTACCCACCATCATAAACAGCATCAAATGTAAAATATTTTGAATTTTGTGTTTTTATTTGGACCTCCACTCCACCTCTATCAGGATAAAGTTTCACAACTCTAAGAAAGGAATATTTCCATATTAATATAAATTATAAAAATAGATATTAAAATATACTATTTCTCTACATACTAATATTCTTTAAATTAAATTTCTTTATTTTTTTCAAATTTAAATATATTAAGAAAAAAATTCCAGAAATAAGATTCAAAGAATTTAAAAAAAAAAAACATTTTTTTTTTTTTACACATTTAAAAATAATATATATATATACATAAAAAATTCTAATTTTTAACAAGAACTACATTTTCCACATACAAAAAAAAAATAATAATAATAATTGTTTAATGAAATTATGTAAATAAAAACTTAGCTATTGATAAAGTAATATTTAATTCAAGAATCACAGCAGAAGGAAAATAAGAGCAAATACACAAAAGTATTTAATTTTCAGCTAAAAAAATTTCCAATACAAAAATTAAGCTAGTTTCCCTCTTTTCCTATGTTTTTCTGAAAATTGTAACTGTGCATGATGCCATAAAAAATATCACCTACACAAGTCACACCCAAATATATAATTAGTTAGAACTGTAAAGAAAAAAGTTATTGTTCTAAGAGTAAATAGTTATAGCTTATTATCATTATTGAAATATGAAGTCATGTAAATGTTGGTAGCCAACAATGAATTAAAATGAAAGAGAGGAAGATCAAAAATAAAATCATTGATAAAATAGAATCCAATAATCCTAAATGAATTAAGATGATTATTTATGCAAATCATTAAGTTAGAACAAAATCAAGAAAAAAAATATTTATATATTTATTAAAAAAATTGTTGATTTGGTACTATTTTTCCTTTTATAAAAAAAAATTATATAACAGCATATCATAAAAAAGCATCATATTTTTTTATTTATTTATTTAAATAAAATCAAATGTATGCTTCAAACTGATAATAATATAAGTAAAGGTAAAAAGTTAAACAAATATAAAAGATATATCTTTTGATATTTATTTAACTCAATTGTGTCAATCTTTTATCAACTTGTGAAATGAATAAAATAAGAAAACTAAAATTTATGCAATAATAAATGTAAAATTATTTTCATTAAGATCTAAACATTATTATCGCCAGAAATGAAACCTGTTTAAGATCATACAACAAGAAATTATATATGAATATTAAAAATATCTTTTTAGTAAAATTTAAAAAATTAAGGATGTATTAAGTTTTTATTACAGAAAGCAATGCAAAAAATTATATTTACTTGTGATAACTAGCAGTAGTTTCTTTTTCACTCATAGGTCTACATCGGACAACCACTTTAACTGTTTCCAATTTACTTTTCACCTAATTGAATAAAATACAGTAAGAACATCATTAGACTTGACAACTTTTTAAAAATGTAAATTAATAGTGTATGTAATTTCCTGTATATGTATTTACAATGGGCATGAAATCTTACGTATTTGACTCTACATTTTAATCTATATGAAAACATATGTTCATGAGAATTATAGTGATAAAAATTCAATTAAAAATATTCAAATAATAAAAAGTTTAAATAATTATATGACTTTTTATATCTCAGCTGTAATTAAGTAAATATTATTTTATAAGCATTTTTGCTTTACATATCAAAAGATAAAATTTTTGGAATATATTAAAACAAAAACATTATCTGTCATTTTTCATTCTGACTATGAAAAAAAATTTCTACAAAACATTTATGTATACATAATTTTCTACAAATTCCTTTAATATTACTTACTTTGTTTTTGTATAAACCTGAACAATTTTAAATATAATAATTTCCTGCCCATTCCCTATAGTGGCATATAATCTGTACTGATTGAGAATTTGGACTGCCTTCTTTTTACTATTCTTGTTGTTTGGAGTATAAATCTTAAAACAAGCATAAAATTTTTCCAAACATAAAAAGCTTGTTTTAGGCCAAAATAATATTTAAAAAATAAGATATAATTAGGAAAATAGTTTAAGAAACATATGAAAGAATCATGATAGTGAATATATATATTCATTATTCTAAAAATCCACAAGAAAATACTTTATTGGAATATGTCCAGTAAATACTTTTGTTTATCATGATTCTTTTATTATATTTATTACAATATTTATAAAATGTTATTCCTTAGAATAAAACATCCTTAATGTCAATATATGATAAGTTTTTTATTTTCATATTTAAAGGATTTCATAGGGAATAATTTTACTAAATTTAAAATGAATACATACATCAAAAGATTTACAATTATAGGAAACTTGATAGCTTTATTTCCCACTTTGATCAATTGTAAAAGAAAAAACCACAGCAAATTTTAATTTAAAAATCAGGCAGCATATAAGATATAAAAGTAAGAATTATATATACATATATTGAAAAAGCTAAAAAATAAATAGTAGATTCTCAATTAATTAATATCAATATTAACATCTACATTATTATTAGAATTGACATTGATACACCAATAAAAATTAAACTAACCTCAGAATTGGAATCCATAGTGAAATTTTTAATTTTTCTGAAATGCAAAAATTCATATCATTTAATAGAATAAAATATAAAAATGTTTGAATAGAACTTCTTAATCTAATGCAATATTTGGCATTAAATTACATTATACAATTTAACTGAAACCTAATATTTTCTTTTCTTCATTATAATAGAAAAAAATAAATACTCGAAGTCAGAAAAACTTCATCTTTATTCAATTAAAAAATGTTTTTCTGATTTTATGGGAAGATAGAGAATAATTGTGCATCAAACTCTAGTTTCATGGGACAGGCATGCTTACTAAAATAAAAACTAATCACTAAATTACTCATTATTAAATTAATTGAAATTTAAATAATTAAGTTAATTGAAATTAAATGAATTTAAATAATTATCATTAGTAAATTAAATGAAATTACTATTAATTGCAGCCAAGAAAATTTATGAAGGTAGAAATAAGTTTATTTTTTGAATGGTGTTCGGTTTAACTTGAGATAATAAATATAAACTGACAAACAAAAAGTTAAAACACTAATTAAAAGAATTTAAAGAAAAGAAATATAATTTTAAAACATTTAAATATTTTATTTATAAAAGTTTGTGAATCTATACCAATGATTTATAAAATATGGATTGTTACCATAGGAAAGCTAAAAATTTTAATACATAAATTTTATTCAATTAAATCTATTTTTACTTTCATTCTAATTCTATTCAATGCAAGTGTGTAGCAAAAACTAATAGTTTTAATAGTCGGCTTTAACTTGTAAAAAGCATTATTAAGTAAATTAATTGCATAAAGCAATAAAGTAAAAATGCATATATTATTTGCATAAAGCATTATTCTTTTTAAAAATGAAAATATTGTCACTTAGCCCATGCTCTCTTTCACAAAAATTTTCAATAAAATTTAAGAAAAAATTAAAGCAATACATATAATTATTTGAAATATGAGAGCAAACTTTAAAATTTATGTAACTTTTGGTTATATTTCATTTTAATGTATCCATAAAATAAGTAATTTAAATACTGAATTTGTTAAACTTCAATACCCATACTATTAAACAATTGGGAAAAATTTTTTATCCCAAACGTTAATACGTCGTCGCCCAAACGTCTGAATATTTCAATTTTTAGTAAACTCCTCCTTTTACATACTAAACAATACATTGAATAAAATATCAGTGTAATTGCAACATTTTGTTTAATAAACAAAAATATACGCGAAAACGGCAGGGAGGAGTCAAGATAAAAATTAGACAGCCACTGATCTAAACTATGTCAAATTATTTATCTGATAATCTAGTAATACCAAAATTTACAAATTTCAAAATTAAAGTTAAAAAATAATTTTACTTCGGTTCTTACAACTAAATATTTTAGAAAAATAAATTTAAATGAAATGGAATACATAAAAATTGCCTCGAAGTAATAATGTTAATTCAATGAAATTAAATACGCATATATAAAAACTTAATCTTTATTTAATTGAGTATCTTCTTGTAAGATTGTTCAAAATTAAGCTATATATATATATATATATATTGTGTGTACATAATATTCTTGAAATAAAAAATACAAATGCTCACAAAAACTTAATGAAATTTTTAAACATTAATACTAGTTAGAATTTACAAGTCATGTAGTTAAAATAATCGTAAATATAAATATTACATACCGTTTATAATATTTTTTAGAAAATGCGGCTGGTTGATTTGTTTTCTAAATAATTGTGAAGTACTGTCACCTATTTGTTGCCAAATATTATGACTAAGTATGACGAGTCTGTATTTTTCAGTTTCCAAGGTGATAATGGGAGGAGCACACTCCTCCCCCACCCCTCCCGTTTTCTTTCCTCACTAGAACGAAGCAAAATGTTTAGATAATTTAATGATATGTCATATAGATACATATCAAATATTCTTTAAATTATATCTTTAATTTAGCATGATCATTTTTATATTAATGTATTTTCAACCCGATGTATTAAATTTAATTAAATGAGTTTGTGTAATGCTAATATTAAAGCTACTGAATATGGAAGATGAAAGTATCAATATTCATGAAAATATTTTCGTACAAATAATTTTGAATATCTTTATTTTTCTTTTTATCTTGCCTTCATCGAATACGAATAATTTAGATTTGTTTAGGAGATATGTAATTGCCTTTAAACGAACTTTTTTTTTTTTTTTTTTTTTTTTGTCTTTTATTACATACATTTATTATTAAAGTAGCAAAATTTAAATTGTTTAATAAGAATTTTTGAAAATAAAATGGAATACGGGGTAGTGTAACAAAACAATATGAAACCCTTGGTAAAATTTTTAACTGGAACCCTCAAAGTTTTAAATTCGTCATTGAATTTATTATAAGTCTTTTTAATGATTTACACACTCATTTCTTACAATTTTTCTCCTTATTTGATTCAAGTAATTCGTAACTATCGTTCAGGCAGACACTTTGTTGTTGCATAAGGGAATATTGATTCCTCACTTCGTGATATTCGTACTGGGGGTAACCCAGGGAACATATTCAGCCCCAGGGTTCTATTCTTAGCTCCTTTCCTCTATAATATCTTTTATCCCCGATATTCCACAAAAAGAACAGTATCAAAATTAGAGTGTATGCTGACGACACTGCAATCTTAACGCAAGGCCGAAAACTTGCACTATCCAGGAAAATTTGCAAATTTATATCACTGATTTAGAAAAAGGGCTCATTAACAGGAAGATAAAATTAAATGTAGACAAGACTGAAGCCGTTCTTTTGACTTGCAAAAATCCTATAACCCTTCTTCTAATATTAAAATATATATAATAATTATATCACCTGGTCTAATGAAGTTAAGTACTTAGGAATTATTATTGATAATAAACTTAAATACAGATCGCATGTCTACAACCTTAAAAATAAATTCAATACTCAATTTAGAATTATAATCTCAAAATATTAATATATCTATCTATCAATCTATCCTTTTTAATCAATAGAAATTCAGCTTTACCTCTAATCTCAAAATACTAATATCTTTGTCCAGTATTAGCTTATGCAAGCCCAGTTTGGGGTTCTGTTGCACGTACAAATTTTGAAATTATTCAAAGGCTTGAGAACAAAACTCTCAGAATGTTAACGAATTCACCCTGGTACTTTCGTAATGACGATATTAGACGAGCTCTCTCGATTCCAAGTTTAAGACAATTTGTTCACAAAAATTCAACTAAACTCTATAATCATATGCAAAACATAAATAACCCTGTTTTAAATATCGTACATAATTACGATTATGACATTTCTTCCACAAACATAGCAAAAGACCTCGCAATGTTCTAAATATTTCAAATTAATTCCTTATCATGACAATTTTCTCCTGCTCTGATTGACTTATTACCCACTACTGTCTAGATGAAAAAAGTTCGCTTTTCACCTATCGCTATTTTTTTCTCCTAATTTGACCTTTGCTCATTATGTTTTATTTTTTTGATTACATGCAATTGATTTCATCAACATCTACACTTTTGAAATTTTTGATATTTTTCATTTGATAATTTTATCAAATAAATAATTCTTTTTTAAAAAAGTCATTTAATTATCTATTTTTTCTTATTAACTCAAAGGGCATGAGACCACCGCTATGTTTCAACATTTTACAAAGTAGGGAGCTAGTGGACTCTACGCAGCCAAGGATCTTCGTATTAATCTACAATAAGAGAAGCCTTTTTAATGTCTCGTTGTACTTCAATTACCTTAATAATAATTGGGATAGCCAAGCATATTTTATTAGATAAAATAAGAAATTAATATACATTGGTTTTTAATTTTATCCAATTTTTATTTTTATAGTTATATAAGAAAGGAAATGCTTAATAGAAATTTAAATTGATATTTTCAGGTTTTAATTTTGACCAAATTGTCAGCCAAAGACCAAATTGCTGGCCAAAAGAATGTTACATTTCTTGTCCAATGGAATTTCTTAGATAAATTGGTGGAAAACAAACGCAACAACAAGGAAGAATCCTATTAGACAAACGAAATTTGGCAGGCGTGTTTGTACATCTGTAAAGGCTCCTTCCCACCGAGGCAATAGGCAACGACGCGACATGCTTTTTTGACCCCTTCACAGCGAAACGTCAGAAATAGCATTGCGCCCGGTGAAGTTCCGCTTCGAGTTGAAAGTTGGTCGACTCGAAGCGGTGCATTTCAAACCGGTTTCAGGCGAACGTGGTGAGACTGTGATTGATCAAATCTTGTCGTTTAAACACTTCTCGCCTCGGTGGGCACGAGCCTTAAGATGGCGCATATTCAAATAAAGATTTTTAATCAAATAGTTTGTATAACTGTAAATATATATTTCGGTAGATAAGTTTAAGATGAAAATAATGTGAGTTTAAAGAAATAAGTATTTCTTGCTTTTTTTTGCACAGAAAAATATAGAATACTTCACTTTAGTTTTACTTATTTAGATTTCTCTCTTTCCAAATTCCATAAGGAAGAACATATTCCATAGTATTTTGCTTACAATTGGCCTGTAAATAAATGCATATTAAATTAAATAAAACGAATTGTTTACATTTTTTATAGTTGGTGTAATATTTAACATTTATTTTTTTTTTTTAAATTTAATCTAATTTAATTAAATGTAGTCATTATTAATAAATGCTAGCTAATTGTTTCAGAATATTTTTCTTAAACAAAACTGTATTTATTCAAAAGATTAATATTCGTAATATTATGCCGCATTATGCATAATGTATATAATGTAACTTTTTAGTATTCTCTATTAATAGAGTTCTGGTATTCTTTGTAATATTTCATGTTTCTAGAATCCTCTAAATAGAACCAATGTTGAGAGAAGATTTGTTTACATAAAATTTTAGAGAAACGCATTAACAAAAAAATATAGAAAGTTTCTGAAGAAAGGCAATTGTAACTTTATTTAAAAATTGTTTCTTTTAGGATCTAATGAATACAATGAAGAGCTAAGAAAAATTTAATTTAAATAATAATTAATATATTCATAATATTATTTTACAGAAAAGAATTTAATGTTCTTATTTTAAAAGCGTAGGTATATGATTTGTTATCTTTTGTAAATATAATTCAGTTCTTTGTGTATATAAATTTGTATTTAAGCAAAATGTTCTCGAGTTTATCGAAAGTACCACGTATTGGAACAATTGCTTTGGCAGAAAAAAATCTTATTAATTAAGGAAGTGTTTTGCAAAAATTAAATTGATGGGATCATGAATTTATTTAAAGTTGTTGTTGACATATCCTCAGTGTCCTGCAGTGCGACACGGGCATCCCGTGAAGGTGGGAAGAGAGATGCAGCTTCTGTTCTGATGGAGCACCCGCAGGTAGAAGTCTGATTTTAGCTCCGTGACGCTCTTACTACAAACATCCACTACAAACATCCATGACACCGTCGGGACTCGAACCCGAAACCTGTGGCGCCAGAGCGCTAGACACTCGGCCATTCAGGCCTATTCATTTAAAGTTCAAAATATTACTTTCACATTGTATAGAATATTTCTAAAAAGTGTATTTTACGGGCTCTACATAATACCATGAAGTAAAATATCTCACTAAAAATTACTATTTTATTTATTTATTATTGTTATTTTTTGACTATTAATATGCTTAAAATTTTTTTAGAAAGGGCAAACTTCTAAAAATTCTAGAGTAATGAAAAAACAAAAAAAAAAAAAAAAAAAAAAAGTTATATGAGAATTAATTTGAAATATTATTCTCAGGTATTATGTAGAGCTTTATACATGTATAAAAATTCGCTCTCGTTAACATAGCGGAAGTTGTAGCACTGACATTAAGTTAAAAAATGTAGATGATTTTCAAAAGAAAAAGGGCAGTTTACTGTTTTAGTCATATGCTTAAAAACAATTTAAAAATTTAAGCTGCATTTATTTTGGTGTTATATTGAAATAATTTGGCCTTTTCTTTTATTATTTAATATGAAATCCCAACTGATAATTCTGTATTTTACTGTTTTAATAACAAATATTAGAGCTTATATGGCTTTTAAATGTTTTCAGCTAAAATACAGCAAATAAACAAAATTTTGATCAACCGTTTAATAAAATTAAACACAATTTTAAAAATTCTAAGTCATTTTTATTAAGAAAAAAAAAATGGTTAGATCTAAAAGGAAAAGGAAACAAGTAGATGTAATCTAACAATATGGTTCTCAAATTTTTAACCTTCGCTACTCCTTTTAATAAGAAAAAGTTTGATGACAAGTCACGTCTGTACATCTTTATCCAGTTGTCATTTCAACAATTAATTTTTGCTTAAAAAACAGTTGATTAAATATTATATAAATATCTTGGTCAATTTTCTGAGCGTCATTTATTTTTTTCGAGTGTCAATTCTAAAATGCCGCGTTTTATTTTCCCGCCTTGACTTTAAGGAGAAGCTGGAGTACCAGCCACAGTATCATTATTTCCTTGTAATACCACAGCAATAAAAAAATTCTTTAAATTTGCAATTCAAGTTATTTATTAAAACCGTTATTTTCTAAATAACTAAAACATTTTTTCGAAACTTTTCCATGGAAAACAGTCCGCTGATTCCTTATCTTGGAGAACTTTATAATCCTCACCAAATGGTGAATAATGAAAAATTGCGGGAATTTTGTTGACTATTGGAGACCTTAATATTTGATAATATTATAAAATTAAATTTTAGTGTTTATATTACTTAATTTAACCAAAGTAGTATTTCTTAACTGTATTGGTATTAATTCAATGCATACTTTTTGACTTGGATAAATTTATCCAAAAATTTCTGAAATCAAGGCTATTATTTTTTTGACGTAGCACAAATCACTTAAGACGAATTCTGCCATTTCTTTTCTATAACACTCCCGTACTTGTCTAAATCTTTTTTTGTACTGAATGCTTATCAAATTAAATATTAAAATCAAAAAAAATTTTAGACAATGATTTGAAGTCCTTCATTTTTCTTGTAGCTTATCAACAGTGTAGTATCAACTCAGATGAGTTTGAAAGAGCTTATAATTTATCTAGTGAGAAAAATTATATTTTATCTATTCGGCTTTCGATTAACTTTTGAAAACGTTTATTTTTTACTGTAAGTTTGTCTTGTAAGTTTAATTTTTATGTTTCATGATCTGACACGAGTCCATTCCATTTCGTTTCATCTTGGGTTGCTAGTTTTATTTCACTGGTCAAAAAAAGCATCTTACTATAAATCAGATTTCTTCTTCATTGCGTGAATTAATTTCGTTTCATATGTTCCATGTTTCATTTTCTATTTAAATATGATTTCTTGATATGGTGCCTTACAGCTTTTGAGATTAAATTTAATTTAATTAAAATTTATTGAACAACAAAAATAAAACTCCAACGTTGCGTTATATAAATTGCTCTGCGCTTTATCTATCTATATATATATATGTATATTGTTATAATGCAGCTGCCAAACACTTAGACAGTTGTCTTGGATGCCTTAAGGTAAACGCTGTACCGACGTTACACATTTAGCATTAACCAGGAGGTGCGTGTAGATTGAAGAGAAACTACGGACGCGGAGTAGCACTACCCCCGCAACACTCTATGATCATGTGAGATCGGAACTTACGGTTGAAAGTGGATTCCGAACCACTACAAACATCCATGGCACCGCCGGGACTCGCCGGGATATATATATATATATATTGCTGGGGCCTGAATGACTAGCGCTTTGGCGCCTCCATACTACAGGTTTCGGGTTCGAGTCCCGGCAGCGGCATGGATGTTTTTAGAGTTCCGGAATCCCCTTTAAACCGTAGGTGCCGATCTAACATGATTGTAGAGCGTTGAGGGAGTATTGTACTCCGCGTCCGTAGCTTAACTTTAAAGCTACACGCATCTTCTGGGTAGTGTTGAGTGAGTAACATCGGTACAGCGCCTGCCTTAAGGCAAATGTTTGACAGCTGCAACAATATATATATATATGCGCTTTTACGCTTTGCCTACGGCGTAAAAGTAACCTTTTACAAAATTATACTGAATATATAACGCTAAAATTGTTAATATTTTTACGGAAAAATTCAGAAAGAAATGACTACGATTAACCCTATTTTATTATTATTTTTATATTTGTCATTTTTATACACTAATCAGGAATATGCAAAATTTGATTTAAACTAAGAATCGTTGTAAAAATTTTCATCGGAATTTAAAGTTAACTTTCTCAATAAATACAAATTAAAAAACATACAAAATTTACATTTCTAGCATGCTACACAGAATTTAAGAAAAGATCACCTGTGTCTTCGTTTTTGAGGGAGACATTAAAAAAAAAAAAAGTATGCAGATTAAATCAAAATACCTTTCAAAATTCTCCAGAACCATATAGTCTGACCACTGATAGTGTGGAAAATTGGAAAGTCGTCGGGTTAAATTGATTTAAAAATTATAGTTTACAAAAACTAAAGAACACGCTTTTAGAGTTAATCAAACTAAAATGTAAAAAATAATTGTTAACATAAGAATAAAATTATTGACGTGAAAATTAATGTCACTGCTCTAAAAGCGTGGGGTGCTTTGTATGACATTTTTAAACTAACGCTGCATTTCGGAATGAAACGAGTGAAAAATTATAACGATTGATATCGAGAACCCCACGCTTTTAGAAAGGTGACATTCATTTTCTCGTCAGTCATTTTATTCTTATGTTAACAATTATTTTTTACTTTTAGTTTGATTAACTCTGAAATCATGTTTTTTAGTGTTTTTAAACTATAATATTTAAATGAGTCCCGGTATGGAGGACTGGACTATAGTTCTTACAATAATTTAATTGTGAGTGAAACAAAGGCTAAGTGCGAATATGTCGAGCCACCCAGAATTCGAACAGGGAATCTTCTGGTCCGTAGTCGGGCGCGTTATCCGCTGTGCCGCTGTCCACAAGTTTGAGTGTCTTAGGTACTTTTATTCTACATGGGTTAAATTGCTCTTCATAAGTTAAAATAAAATCACTCATCCTGGCGATCCTAATCATGATGAGATAATAAACTTATCAAAATATTTTATTGCCGTCGATCCTTGATTAGCTACAACGTTTAAATTAAATCTGATCTCTTAAAGTAGGGCAAAATCGAGCCCAAAGAGTCAGTTACAAACAAACAAACATACAGGTGAAACTAATAAAAGCGCATTAAAAAGAACTGCGTCATAGGGTAAGAAACTTCATTTAAGAGACATTTTGATTGCAATAAAAATAATTTTCATTTTTAATAATTAAAATTTTAGATTACCCAACATTAAAAGAAAAACTGGTTTAAAAAATTACACACTAACTATTATAGTTTTTCTTTCAAAGCATATTTTCGTCTCGTATATCTTACTATCCGCTCTAACAAGTAATCAATTCGTCCCTTTCCCCGTTAAACCGGTTGTTTATCATTTCCCGCTATCCATGCTTGGAATATATTCATATTGATTTAAGCTTTCTTCATACTTGATTATTTTATTTTTAATACGCTTTTATTAGTTTCACCTGTATGTTTGTTTGTTTGTTTGTAAATGACACTTTGAGCTCGATTTTTCCCTACTTTAAGCGATCAGATTTAATTTAAACGTTGTAGACTTATCAAGGACCGACGACACTAAAATATTTTGATAAGTTTATTATCTCATTATATTAGGATCGCCAGGATTACTGATTTTATTTTAACTTATGAAGAGCAATTTAACCCATGTAGAAGGAAAGTGCCTCAGACATTCAAACCTACGTGTGGGGAGATCGTAATCCTGGCTGGCTCGACATATTCGCACTTAGCCTTTGTTTCACTCACAATTAAATTATTGTAAGAGCTATAGTTCCATTCCTCCGTACCGGGGACTGTGATTTAAATATTATAGTTTAAAACACGCTTTTAATGTTTTTAAATTATAATTTATTATATTCTTTTGAACTTCTTTTGAAAAAAAAAGCTAAATTAATCTCTTTTCTTTTCCATATATTTATGCATGTACTAAAAATAATTAAATTCATATAAACAACCAAGTACAATATTTGTGACTTTCAATTCATAAATTTTTCTTTGTGCATCGTTATTAAAAGGAATTGTGTAGTCTATAGTTTATATTTTCAAAACTTTAGATGTCATGAAGTTCCCTACATTACTACAAGCAATATATTTAAGTATAACCGAAAAAGTGCCTTGTTTATTTGGGTTTTCAGATATCAACTGCCATAGCAGCAATTTTGTTTCAATATTTGTATTTAGTAGGTTTACTTTTAAGTAAATCATCTAAAATTGCATCATTGATAATAATATTTTCGCTTGATAAAATGAAAAAATTCTAAAGTACTCGAAGTGAAATTAGAGATCATTGTGATTAAAGAGAAAAGATAAATAGCGAAAATTTATGATGTTGATTATACAACATACAGTGATGTCAAACTGAGGAGCAGATCCTTAAACCCTAATATTTATAAATAATATTAAATTTAATCTTCATGCACACTCATTTCAGACTCATAAACAAGTTTCTTCACTTTATTGTGATTAGATTTTATTTATTACGAACAAAATATTCCTTCGTGTATCATTTTTAGACAAAAATAATAATAATTAAAAAAATAAACTTGAAACAAATTAAAAATAAAAACAAGTAATAAAAAAAAAAAAAAAAAAAAATTTAAAGTCAATTCCTACTCTTTTTTCACTCTATTGCAGAAAGTCCTTTATAAATAATTTTCATTCATTTTTTAAAGTTTATTTGGCGCCATCTATTGGTAGATATATGCAACTTGAATCTAAAAAAAAAACTGAAATTAATTAATTAAATTTAATTACTGAATTAATATTTGAAAAAACTGTATTAACATCAAGTGTCCTCCATTACAAGTTCAAAAAAAAATGTATTTGAACTTGAATGGATGAATAAAATGTATTTTATGAAGGATTGAAAATTTGAACAAGATATATATATAGGAAGAGTGTGAGCTAATAGAAGGAATTGAATAAAAATAAAAATTGCTGAAATAACAAGAGAAAAAACTCAATTCCGTCTTTAAAGATTGTACTTGATTTTTGACGCATGTTTGCCTATTTGCTTCTCCCCCATCTTATTAACCTTTCCGTCTTATTAAGCCTATTACTGTTGTAAATACTCAATTTTAGCCCTTTAAAGTTCTACAAAAATTTTGCAGTAAGTTTGCATTTCTTATAACTCGTTCAGTAATTAGAAATCATCCTGCCTCTGTGTTTTACATCGTATTTTCTCAACTTTGTTAATTCAGTTTTCACTGTTTTTTTTTCCCTCAATCAATGACTCGGACTGATGGTCAATTGGCTAGCGCTCACAGGCTCCAGGTTCGAATCCTGGCGGTGGCATTGATATTTGTTAGTGGTTCGGAGTCCACTTTAAAACTGTAGATCTCGGTCTGTTTAACCGCCGTGTGCACAAGATGACCGTACAGCGATAAACCAAATCAAACCAAATCCAATCAATGTCCTTGTTTTTTGCCACTTGGGATGATTAGTGTTATTTTGTTTCGGAATTTGTCGAGAAGTTTTATTTTCAAGATTCTCTCTTTATTAGTGGACAAAAGATTTATTATTAACAAATTTGTTTGATTCTGTTTTATTTAATTAAATTTTGTTTTTAAGAAGACCCATAAGATCGTAAGTTTTTCTTATTCCTTACCAACCAGAAATATGTAATTCGAGATAAAGTAGCTGATAGGTGAGCAGAAATCTCGAAGTCCAATCTTGTCAATGCTGTAGTTCAGGGGTCTCCAAACTACGGCCCGCCAGTGTCATCAATCCGGCCCGCTACAGCGAATAGCTTATTGTTGCTGTAATAAGTTGGATAAAAAAAACACAGAATGATAATAACTCGGTTTTATTTACTTGCTAGGTAAAGCCTAATGGCAAGCATAATACTCAGAAAATTTAAATTAAGCATAACAACTAACAAATAATTGAAATGAATCCCACTAACATTATAAACTAGTGAACACCCCGCGGTTACCCTCGGTAGTTATATTGCGGTAAAGAGTATCGCCTATGTATGTATATCGATGTTTGAAATGTATATATCCTTAATCAAACATATGATTTTTATCCTGAAAATCCCTCAGGAACGGAAAAGCTAAATTAAATTTAATAATCAAATAATTAAAAATTAAATTTAAATGAAATCGCGGAGTATCCACTTGCACAAAAATACTAATGAGATTTATGTAATTGAGATTTTTCACTGACAATAGTTTGTTGTTGTAGATCAATTTTACTTGTACCAATTATCAAAAGAGTTTTAAGATGCTCATCGGCTAACTTAGAACTGTAAACATTCTTTGTGTACTTCATTTTGGAGAATGTTTTCTCACACAAGTAAGTATTAACAAAAACAGAAAAACAGTCCACGAGCAAATTTATGTGAACTATCAAATTATATCAGTGGAAGACTCTTTATAAAACTCCAACAAAAATGAGTTTTGGTATTTGTTCTTAATTACATCACTGTACTGTAAATCAATTGTTTCCATTTGAAGTTCCGGGGCTAGGGTTTCAATGTCAGTATCAAAAGGATTTTGAAAAATCTTAATTTCAGAGAGTGCACTCGGCGACTAGTCTAGAAATTATAGATACTGGCAGAAAAATTAAAACCGTTTTGGCCCTTGGTACTTACTGGAGTAAACAGTACGGCCCTAAGGCTGAAAAAGTTTGGAGGCCCCTACTCTAGTTCAATATGCCAAAAGATTTGTAACTGCAATTGCAGCATGATAACCATGCTTGTTTACAATTTAATAAACAACGTAAAATTGGATTGGCCTGGTTGCTGTGAATCTTCAAATTCTTTTATAATAAATTTTTCATGACAAAAGTATTAACTTTCAAAAATTATTTAACTATGTCAACAATTTTGCGCAAAACAAATTTAAAACATATTTCTCTGCTGGCATATATATTAAGAACTATGAATCAACAAGACAAGAATCTTTTCAAATCTTTCACAAGTTTTAATTTACTTCCTGTTTGCTGCATTTCTCAGAAAAAGTAATAAATATTAACAGTTTTATAACTGATTATTTTAAATAATTATAAAGAGTTACTGTTGTGCTAAATTATTATTATTTTTTTTAAACAGAATATGTTTTACTGTTCCGGAAAAGATTTCTAGAGCAAATGTGACAACAACGATTAATAACAGATTTATAACAGAATTCCTTAATTATGTAAAGACAGAAGATGTGCTTCAAGCTTTAAAAGAATTACAAAAGTAATGCTGGCAAATGTTTTTGATAAATTTAAATTTTAAAGATGCCTGAATTTGGCTTTAATTTTTTAATGGTTTTAATTTTACCAAGTATTAGTTTTGGTTATATTAGTTTAGGGCATATATCTCTGTAATACAATCTTCCACAGTTTTTTGATAATTTTTTTTTTTAATTTCTAAAAAACGGCGCTTTTATGAATCTAAAACACTAAAATGATAAATGAAAACAAATATTAAGGTATCTAATGAACTTGCCCAGGGGGGAAGTCATCATGACAAAATGTGATATTTCTTGATGTCACTCATAAAAATTTTATGATTTTGAAAACCACAAGTTAGTTTTTTAACAAATTTCTTCACATTGTTTGTTTTGTTATCTACTTTTACCATCTAATTATCATTTTTGCTAGTCAAACTCCTATATTCTTCCACACTTTTTAGCAATCAATCCTTCAAATATATATAACTCAAAACATTCGGCTTGACCATGAAATGGAAAGTATCCTTTCTAAAATATTGCAATATGAGTTCTCAATAACTATATAATAGTAATCTAAGCAAGATGAAATGCACATTCTTCAAACTATAGCCAAACAGGAAAAAAATGGTCTTGTATAACCAAACCCTTTTTTTTTATAACTTTTATCCCACCTGATGGAATATTAGAAAAATAATGTTTTAAAACAGCTTGAATCTAGATGTTAAGGAAGGAAATCTCATTCAAATTACATTCTTAATAAATGGGAACCCCTAACTTGTCCTCCACCTTTAAACAAATTACCCAACATCTAGTCATTGAGTGTGAAGTTGATAACTCAAAATCAAAGAGTCCAATTGAAGTAAAAATGAGAAAACTTCATTTGGCTCTGTATTTCCTATTGAAAACAATATCATCAAATCCCAGGATCTCTTAAACTTTCATTGAGCTATTGTTTCTTATATTTTATCTATATAAAATGCAAGTACTTTTGTGGCTCTTTTTCGATTAATGGAATGACAATGTCGGACTTTGAGTCATAAGCAAAATTATATATGTTAAAATAAGAAAAAATATGACAAAATATCATATTGTTGATTAATTATTTTATTATATCCAAAAAAATATACTTTATATATTAATAAATTCATAAAATTAAGTAGTAAATATGAAATTGCAAATATCTGATAGGATTTTATTTCTGTTTACATCTTTGATCTCTGGTTAATTTTGGTGTTGTATTAGAACCAAAACTTAATAACATCTGGTATTTATGTTAATTTTTTTCTTTGTGAACAATTTCACTATCTTGCAACTTTTTGATGGTATTTTCTTCATTTTCTGATTGCCAAATTTTGAAATCTATCTCAATTTATGTACAACAAAGCAATCAGAAGACAATAAATACTTAAATAAATAATGATAAGTCACAATGCTTGGAGAAAGATTTAAATCCTTAGTGAACTTGCATCAACTTTTTTTCTCACCATTGGAAAAATATCCTATGATGATCATCATGAAATTAAATACTTAAAGAGTAAACAGAAGGATTTAAACATGTTTTATTATAAAAATCATTCAACTTTTACTCACAGTAGTTAAAATTGGGTTTTTTTTATAAATTATAGAAATTTTTTTATAATTTATGATGCAACATGCTTTATACGTAACATCATAGTTTTATTGTTATTTATTTGTATAAAATTTGTACTAGTAATATGACAATATAATAGTTTATTTAAAAATTAAATTCAGTGTTTTTTATCTTTTTCTTAATTTATTTTATAATGATTCTTTTGTGAAGTTCTGGTCTTTCTTACCTTTTACAGTATGAAGAAAGGTTATATAAGATCATTAACATTTAATGACATGACTTTATTTCTTGATTTATTGATTAGAAAGAAATGTTTAGCTGGTAAGTTGTTTATTAAATATCCGTTACATTTTGTGTTATGTATATTTATTAGAATACTGTCATCATTTACTTCTCTTACAGATTTATCATCAAATGTACAAGCTATGAGTTATGTTATCCAGTTTGTAAATGAAGTTTTTAAACCTTTATTGGAGAAGTACTCTTGTTCTGGGGACATTGATTCAATTTATGAAATAGCAACCCTTTTACCAGACTTTGCCCTTTCGAAATGCAATTTCAATCACTATTTAACCACAGCTTATATCAAAAGTGGAAAGTGTGAAGATTTGCTGTATGAATTGGAGAAGCATTTCAATCATGTTAGAATTAAATTGTTCACAATTCCTGCATTTTTAGAGTTCTTGAAAAGACCTGATTTAGAAGAACGAAGTATGTTGAATTACTCATATTTTAATAAATATATATATTCAATTCATTTTAAAACATATGTTTAAATATTCCTTATGATTGCAATAAAATAAAAACTGTTTTATTTTAAAATTCATGCTTGGAATTAGAATATTTTTAAAATATTAGTATTCAAATTTTATACTGAATACTTAACTTCTATAGAAAAATATTTATGATAATACTATAATTATATTTATTGTAACTCATTTACATTTTTCTAACTTGCATATGACATTGATTCATTTAAAATAATCGAAAGAATGTATTTTTAATTATGATAAAATTTATAATTAAAATACCATATATTTCTAAATCTTGTTATTATAAAAATAGGTTAATAAATTGCTTATGAGTGTAACCTAATTTTATGTTTTCATTTATTATGTTGTGAATTTTCAGCAATAAAATTAGCCAACAAATATTTAGAAGTCAACTTTGATTTACCTATTGCTGTTGTGTGGGCTTATTATCTAACACATGAAAATTATGAAAAAGCTAATGAATTTTATCTAGTAAGTATATTATATTATTCATTTTGACTGTTTTATTCCATTGCACGTATATATATATATATTATAACTTAAAGTCTGAAAGTATAAGTAATTAAATTTAAATAAGACATTTATTCAATTGTTGTTGGTTAAGGCAGATAAATATTAATGTATATTTAAAAAAATGAAATTACTATATTTGATATTTTTCACCTCATCTTATAAAATTGTCTTGCAGATTCGAGTTTAATTAATTTTTTTTTTAATGAATTGTCTATCAAATTTAAATTTTTAAGGGTTTTTTTCAATAAAATGTTTTTTTTTTTTGATAATTGATTGATTTTATTTCAAAATTTTTTTTTTCAAATTTTATAATTGATTGGATTTCTTAAACTTTTTTTTCTGGGATTTTTTTTTTTTTTGTATTATTATTATTATTATTATTTAAGCCACTTTAATACAACCTGAATGACAAATTTGATTAATAGAATATCATTAGTGGAATAAGAAATGGATTCATCCTCTGCTTTATCCCTAACCCATAATGGGCTGTGGCCTGATTTGAAAGGGTTGAGCCAGTTAGTCATCAATCACATTTAAATTTATATTATTTTTATTTTAATGTAATGAATCTTCAAATTATAAATTGCCATTTAATTAAGAAAATTTCCAAAGAATCTGATTTTTACTTTTTTTAGTTTTATAAAGACTTTGTATCATAAATATTTTATGAAATTTCAGCTATATAAAATACCTGTTGAAAAGGTTGCTACAATGGTATTAAAAGCTATTCGTGAACAAGAAAATGTGAGTTTAATTTATAATTCAGTTGGATAAATATATTTTTTATTAATTTATCAAAAAATTATTACTTATTTATATTAATTGATCCTTTTATTTTAGGTTACCATGGGGAAAATGTACATTTCTATATTAGATGATAATTCCAAAAACAGATTGAAGGAAAGAGCTTATGCAACAGTCTTAGAAATCTTGAGTATATAATTTATTAAATATGTTAAAATCTAAGATTATTTACACTTTAATTATTTAAAATTCTATTAGCAGATCAGCATAAATAATAATAATAATAAATTAATTTTGGTTTAACATAGAGCAATGACCAAATTAAAAAAAAAAAAAAATTTTAAAAACCACCCGTGTACAATTTTTTGATTTACTTATTAACTTGTTAAAGTCTTGTGTTCCATTGAATTCATGTTACTAGCAATTTAACTCTTTTTTTTTGAAATAGAAACAAATTGTATAATTGAAAGAAATTTCAAGTATATATAGTTCCAAATGTGTTCTACAAAATTTTTAAACCTTGTACTATAATGAGAAAATATCTTGAATTTTTATTATTATTATTTTATGGGATGTGTAAATTTCAATTGTACTGTATTAATGTTCTTGACACTTAAAAATTTTTCAATGTAATGAAAAGGTTGTTGGTCTGTATTAAAAGTATTAGGAAACTAATGTAATATTTTATAGTTTGAGTGCTATTTATTTATTTTGTGGCATGTAATATTTTAATTTTTGTGTATAAAACATAAACAAAGTCATAAAATTTTTTTGTGAATATTTATTTATTTTTGTGAACAAAACTTTTATTTCTTAGAAATTTTTTAATTTGCTTATCTTGGTAAACATATTTTATAAAATAATGATTTTTAATGTTATGAAACAATCATAAACTCCTTTTTATTGAAAAATTATGTTTGACCAGTGTGAATAGAACAATAAACCGAAGACTAGTTTTAATAAACTTGATTTGCGGAAGAAAACTACACTTACTTTTACTATGTTAAAAATGTATTCTTAAATATTAAAACTGTTCGCAATTTTCTTCAAGATGTTTTTTTAAAATATTATTCTTTAAATGTTGTCTTTCATAAAATATTTTAGTTTCAAAAGAAATGTATAATGATGCAATTGCTCTTATAACTGAAGCTCGGGAAAAGAATATTGATGTTGAGAAACAATATCGATCGATATTAGTAAGACTAAAAATTGCCTTGGAAAAAGAAAAAAAGGAAGTTCCATTTGCTATTTAAGTAAGTAATTCTGGCCTACATTATATTCCTCCTACTAAAAATTTTGTCATTATAAATCTTATTCTTTAACTAACATGAAAAACATTTCATTTAAATATATATTTCTTAGCAGTGATATATTTCCAAAACATTGATTTAACATGAGTATGTTTATCATTAAATAATATGTTTAAAAATGCTATACAAATTTTTAAACAATTAAAAAAATAAAATTAGTCCTGAAGATGAAAAGAAGAAATGTTAAAAAACTGAGCATAAATTAAATAACATTAGGAAGATATATTCTGTTGCAATACATTATAGAAGGGAATTGGTCTAATTGCACTTAAGGAAGTCTTGATAATGTAAAATCTAAAGTTTGCTGTCACTATATTCCCTATCTAGTTATATGTTTGCTGATAAGGTTGTGATAGCTACAATCTAAAATATACAAAAAAATGACGACATTTTAAAGTTCTTCCCTCAAAAATATGTAATGTACAATGGCCCTTTAATTTATTGCATTTGAATATAAAGTACTTTCTATTTATGAAATTGTTATGCTTATTTCAATGTTTATTTTATTTTCAATATCATGTTTATTACAGATGTTTTATTAAGATTTATATATATATTTCAGATATAATAGTTTCTGGGTGAAGAATACTACAGATTTTAATCTGCATTACAATATTTATATGCAGACAAAGAACATTTTATGAAAATAAAAATTTTATTTATAAATTCTGCAGTTCTTTCTTATTTATTTGAATATCAGTTAAAAAAATCAATAAAAAGAATAGTGTTTGCAAAATCAACAAATTTTCCTAAATTACTCGACTTGTTTTCTTAAAAAGAGTGTGCAGAACAATGATTACTAATTGTTACTGAAATTAAATTCATGATAGTAATTAGTTATATTGAACATAGAAAAAAAATGTATTGAGATGAATGAACAGAAAAGGAGCTACATCTCACATGACATAATTTCAACACTAGTTAATTTTATGTGTATGTTTATTGCCATATAAAAACTCTTTTGTCCGTTAATACTTAAAAATGTACAGTTATTGAAATACACACCAAAATATCAAACACCTTACCATAGAAAATTCATACTAGAAATAAGTCTAACTTTCTCTCAAATTCCAGAAACCTAACTGAAGATTCCTTAGATGTCTGAATAAAAATTATATTGCCTGATTTTTGATTAAATCTATTATAAATTAGTTAAATCAATATTAATATCCTAAATATATTTAATCCTTCTCATGTGAATGTATACAATAAATTGATGTAGTTATTTCATGCTTAAAAGGGATAGAAACCTGGAATTCCATGGAGAAAACCCATTTTATTGTTAAAACTATTCATTATTAATTTATAAAAACTAAAATTATGAGGGTGTGAAACATAACACAAGTGTTAACAACACTTAAATGTTCTCATTCAAAATAAACAAAAATTTTGCCAATTTCTTATAAAATGTGAACCTTCCTACATTTCTTAATGGAAAGATATATATATTGAAAAAATATAGTGATAATTTACTAATAAATTTAATAATGAATCTACATAAATCAAATATTCTTGTATTAAAAAAAAAAAGCAACTTGGATTTTACAAGCTAATGAAATTTATGGAATATAAAGATTAAGAACATCCAAGTTCTAATATCTTTGCATTTCAGTGTAGTGTCCAACATTTCTAAGGAAGTATTTAAAAGCATTCCCTATAACAAATTCATTTATGCTGTCACAAAACTAGACTTGAAATATATATAATATTCTAACAATTTATAGTCTTTAAGATCTGAACTTAGGCTATCATAATGTGAGGCTTGACTATCAAGATGTGCTGCAAATATATATAAATTTAAGTTTTTGCAAGTCATTCATTACAATTTGAAAACTTTTTACATCTGATTATAGAATTTTTTTTTAACTTGTGCATTATACCATCCAAGTTATGGCTGTTTAAAAAAATTTTTCTTTTCCCATCATAAATCATTTATATCTTTATTTAAAAAATAAATTTTCTTTCTTTTTCTATGTATTTCAAATAAAGAAAACTCATCATTAACAATGTAACTTTATTTTTTGAATATTTCTTACAAAAATATATGTATATAACAAAGACATTCTTGGATAAAAAATTTTGTTATAGTAAATCATTTACAGATATACTTTTTTTTTTTTTTCTTCAATTTAAGAAAAAAGTATTACATTTTTATTTCTACTTCTTGAAATTATGTTAAGTATGTGGAGAGTTAATTTTTTAAAAATCTCAAACAATTCACAAAATTTAAATATATATTTCAATACAGCTAAATTGATCCACCATATAAAAAGTCTTACATAAAAACATTTAAAACCTAAAATTTTGTTTAGCAATTCAATTTTTATTTATAAATTAATAAAATAAACATTTAAAAAGTAATCTGGGTTCAAGATTTTATTTTTAATAATAATAAAAAGAAAAATTTTTCTCAAGTATGATAAAGTTAAATTTTGGATTCTTTTAAAAATGACCTTTATAAAAAAAAAAAAAAAAAACTTTTTTAATAATATAAGCAATATTCTAATTAAAAATATATCTTTTTTGATATTTTCAATAAAAAAATTCATTTAATAATAAATATGAATAAATGAAATGAAAATCTTGAAAACAGTTTTATTTTGGCAAAAAAATAAATAAATAAATGCATTTGTATTAATAGAATACATAAAGAACTATAACAAATTCTACTTACAATAGAACCTCTTTAAGTCGAAAACCTCCAAAACTTGAAAAAAAAATTTTGTTCCCTTCCCTTCAAGCCCCAAAACCTCTATTACTCGAAATAATTAGTAAATCCCCACAAGCCATTTTGGTATATATTTTCCCTCCGTAACTCGAAAAAAAAAAAAAATTTTACCTCTGTATCTCGAACATTAGCAATGTTTGAATTTACAATCTTTTTTAAAACTCGATCATTTCAAACTAATTACCTCTATAACTCAAAGAAAAATAAGTTGCCGACAATACATGTCATTGTTTCCTAGAAAACAATGTATGTGTATATAGTAAATAGAATAACCAATTCTACGAAATAGCAACTCGGAAGAAAAGAATTTCTGCTCTTCATAGCTTAGATAATGCTATAGATAAAGAGCGAATTGTCTAAAAAGCAAAAAAAAAATAATAATAAAAATAAATAAATAAATAATAATAATAATAATAATAACTGACTTTTTAATATATAATATTTTTAATTTTAAGGTTGTTTCGAATTATTTTTATTTTTTATTGTAGTAAATAATATAACTTTTAAGTTGCAAAATAAGCATGTTACTACCTCTGTAACTTGTTTTTTTTTTATTTATTTTACCTCTCTAATTGAAAATAAGTTAGAAAGAATCTAAACCTCTACAAGTTGAATATTTCCTTACAAAATCCACATAAGTCGAAATCCTCCATACATCGAAAACTCTATAACTCGAATTATTTGTCTTTTCCCTTGAAGTTCAACTTACAGTTTCTTAGAAGGAGAAAACAAACATTTTCTGTTAAAATAATGAACCAATTTTAATTGCAGATATTATTTCATAAAAAAAATTGGAACATTCAATTCTTTTGATTTCCAAATAAAATTCAGATATAATCTGATAAAATTTTTCAAAGTATAAAAAAATTCTTATTTTATTTTAAAATATAATATTAAGTACTCACAACAAAAAAGTATACAATAAAAATTCCACATATTTCTGAAAATATTTGACATGTGTACTTTTGTCCATTTGCTTTGATCAAATCAGATTTATCAAATTGCAAAAGTATGGATGAATTTTATTAATTTTACAACACTTATTGATGAATATTAAATACTTTCAAAAGTATTTATAAAGAAAAACAACCATCATTCAAAGTCTTATTAATTTATGTTATACAAATTTCAATGAAAAAAATACAAATTGGATGGTACATTGATTATAATGCTTATGAAATCCTCTTGAATTCTTACAATGTTAGATAATAAATAAAATGATTAAATTATTCTTAAAAATGGAAAGGTGATTTTATGAACACAACCAAAGAATCAAGTCAAACAATATATAAATAGCAAATTAAAGGGTTTTTTTTTTTTATGTATATAATCTACATATAAGGATTCCCCGTCCTAATAAAAATTGAGCTTTTAAAATGTTTCATACATCTTATTAAATATTCATATTTAGAAATATGACAAAAAAAAAAAAAATTTAAAGAAATGACGATATCTTATCACACATGTTCAAAATATCCCCTGATAGTGCTGATTAACTTCAATATAATATAAGAAATTATAACTTAAGTGATGATGATGGTGACATACAATATGATTATATTGAAAGAAATCATTATCCACTGCAACTAATGCAGGCATCTTTGTTATCAAGTGAGCACAACATATTAGTTTGTTTTTCATTTAAAACCTGCCTTGATGAAGAGTATTCTTTTAAGGCTTGTTTGTCAACAGTAAATTGAATAGCATGAGCAGCAGGCTTAGTGCGCAGATAATACATTCCAGTTTTTAAGCCCTAAAAGAAAAATCAATTATTTTTGTAAAATTCAAATATTTTGACATAAAAAAAGGATTTTGATTATTAAATTAAAAGAAATTATTTACATCTTAAATCAACTTGTTTACAGAAAAAATAAATGTTTTATAATTATTTATTAGACTTAAATAAAATAAGAAAATGTGCATTATAAAATAATAAAAAATTTCTGGGAATAATTAAATAAATTCTCATTCTAAATACAATACAACCCTACTATAATGTGATTCAGAACTGTACAAGGTGAAAGATGTTACCTTTAAAAGAACTGTAGTAACAAACTGAACAGAATAAATTAATATATTTAGCACTGCGAAAATTGCATCTAGCTGTATTATATAAACAGGAACACAAAAAATAAAATAATGATGTCCAAAATTTTTTTGTTGACATAATCTTAAAATATAACACAATTGTGTATGATGCTGGAATTGCATGATACATTATAAACAGCATGACCATAGTAAACTACTTGTCAAAAATGTATAAAAGACAATGACCATGAAATAAACAGAATTCAATGTTAAAGCATATTCTGCACACTTATTAAGAGAAGAATTGTTTGTGATCTAGAATAATGGTTTCTACAAGATATACTGAGATACAATACTTCTGTAGCATACCATATGACGAATGATGAAATCTGTTACTACATTTTGGAATGATTTGATAGAAGCAGAAAGTGACCTCAAATCAGAGTTATTAACACAAAATAAGCGAGATTCTGAATAACATTTTTGCTCAATGACGTGGTTGAAACAACAAAAACTATTGTTGTTGTTGTTGTGACTAATCTTCAGTGTCCTACAGAGCGGGACGGACACTCCATGAGTAGTCTATTCATTAATGGAGGAAAAGGGTGCAGCTTTTGTTGTGATAGAACATCCTTAAGTAGAAATCTGAGTCGGCTTTGAGTTGCTGAAAGAAAGTAGCGCCTCCTGGAAGGACTTTTAGGGTGAACTACACAGCATTTGGGTATTGCAAGGGAGAAAACCCTGGAAACTCCCCTCCCCAAATAGTCCAACTAACGAGCCAAGATGCTGAATATCAAAAACGCCATCGATTGTCCTCGTTTTTGAAACAGTGTTTACAACATTACTGCCAGCGGATGGAACCTCAACCCTAATGCTCACCAGTGGCGCACGTTATGACTGAGGCATGAGTCGGGCACAAAGCTATTGTGATCTACTTCAAAATTTGTCATATTTTACAGAGAACTTACATAATAATACATGAATTTTAAGCAAGCAAAAACAACTTCCTACTTTTTGAGATAATTGTCTTAAATCTAAGGGTTTAAATTATATACATTGATATGTATAGTGCTAATGTAGTGACGTGTTCTAATAAATTTTTTTCTGTATATACTGTATATTACTTTACAGAATCTTAAATTCAGATTATCTATTACATACAATGTTGCATTTCCTGCAGCACATTTTTATTTTATACAGGGTAAATGCTTAAATAAATTGTAGAAAAATAAAGATAATGCCTAGGATCTTTATTCAATTCCTTCTATTAGCTCACACTCTCCCTATATATATCTTGTTCAAATTTTCAATCACTAATAAAATATTTTAATTCCTCCACTCAAGTTTAAATGCATTTTTTTTTATCTTGTAGTGGATGACACTTGATGCTAATGCAGTTTTTAAAAATATTAATTCGGTAATTAAATTTAATTAATTAATTTTAGTTTTTTTTAGATTTAAGTTGCATATATCTATCAATAGATGGCACCAAATAAGCTTTAAAAAAAATGAATGAAAATTATTTATAAAGGACTTTCTACAATATAATGAAAAAAAAAAAAAAAAATTGATTTAAAAGATTTTTTTTTTTTTTTGTATTACTTGTTTTTATTTAATATTATTTTTAATAATGAATAAATATTCTAACTATGTTATGATATTAGCTTATAAGACCTTTTTTTTTTTTATCACTGCTCCTTGGAAATAATACAAATTAGCCTATAATATAGGTATAGAAATTGACCTAGATGCCACTTTATAACACAGTCATAATGTAAACAATAATCTAAATTACTTAAAGAAATTAGAGAGTTTTTATTTAATCAGAAAAAAAAAACCATTTCATTTCATATTCATGGTCAAATAAAATATAAAACAAATTGTTTCTTTTTTTTTTTTATTCAAGGAAAGTGAAGTTTTTTATTCAAGTGAGTTCTTTATGAGTAAAATTTCAAAATGATTAATCTACTTTTCACATAAATTTTTAACTTGCATATGCAAAAGCAACAAAAATTAAGAAAAAAAAAATTACATACCAATTTCCATCCATAAAAATGCATGCTTGTCATTTTTTGATAATTTGGTTCTGCTATATGAATATTTAAAGATTGACTCTGATCAATAAAAGGACCCCTATCAGCAGCCATTTTCAAAATGGCTCTCTGCTTTATTTCCCACACAGTACGATATAGTTTCTTCATATCTTCAGGTATGCTATGAATATTCTGAATTTTGAAAGAAAGAAAAATAAATTAATAGTTCATGTTTCTTGAAATTATGTAAATTGAGAAAGTTTTATTCTTAAAAAATGAGCCTTAGTTTTCAAAAAGAAATATTATTATCAAATTATATACTTTTATTTAGGTCATATAAATCTTTTCTGATAAAAAGTATTAGCATTTTAATATAAAAGCACACAATTAAAAAATTATGGGAATACAATTTTTCAGCATGGGTAGTAAAACAACTATTCAGAATGATCTAACTACTGAAGATAAAATTAAAAAAATTATTCATTCTTAGTAATCATTGTCTTTATTCATAAGATTTAAAACCATCAAAAGTATTCTACGCTAAAATGCTTAATACATCTTGGTGAGAAAAATGTAGTTTGTGATTCATTTCAATCATTTGTACAAGAAATCTTAAAATACATAAGTTTTTACTATTCTATGCCATAAACAAATTATCTAATAGCAACACAAATTTTTAATAGAAAATGATTTTCGAGATATATAAAAACTTGCTTCCAAAATTGTATAAATGAATAGTTGTGAATTTTTAATAAACAACTATAACTTTATTTCTTAACTTTATTTAACTTTATTTCTTAATAAATATAGAAAATCTATACAATCATTTTATTCAAAATCTATTTCTTTCAATTCATTAAATTAAAAAAAAAAATTGTATGGCTTTGTTTAAAAAAAAATTAACTTGCCTAATTCAATAGAACTAATAACTTTGTTAAGGAAATTTAGAATTGAAATAAATTATGATGTATTTGTATTTTTATTTTAAATAAAATAGAATCAAAAGCCTTTGAAAGTTTATAAAATTGAAAATGAAATGTATGATTAGAAAAGGTAATTGATGTTTCGATTTCTTCTAATTATTAAGAAAGTCATTAGTAAAAATATTTTAAAAATAGTAACAGTAAGCAAATTTAAATATCTAAACATTTCTATAATTTATACTTTGTCAAATAAAAATTTCTTTTAAAGAATTTAACACAAATAATTTTCATTTTTTTTTTTTAAATTGCCAGAAAATAATGTTTTCAATTACTAATTTATAAATTTATAAAATCAATTGGAACATGGGATTGAGGATTTTAATAAAATAAAATCTTTAAGAGGTGTAAAAATTGTAATAATGTTAAATAATGGCAAGCTATCTTATTAAACATTCCTAAAATTCTTAAATTAGTAATATATTTAAACCAAATAGAACTTTTGGTGGGATCTAAATAATAAAACTAATTTTTATAGCAATTTTTTAATAAATTTTCCTAAAAATGTTTTAATTAAATAAAACAAAATTATTTTTTTTTCTTCAAGAGGTGAAAATGCTAAATTAATGATAAAAAATGACAATTGTTTTATTGAAATCCCTAAATTCTTAAATCAATAATAAATTTAAAATAAAACTATTTTTTTTTTAAATAATAATTTACCTGTATAGAGCCATAGTCAGCTATAATTTGATTCTTCATATTTTCTTCCCAAAGACCAAGATGTATTAAATCTTTCACTAAATGGTGGTTTTACAACCTAAAATGCATAAAATAATTGAAAATATTTTATAGAAACAGATGATAAAAATAAATGTATCATTTTCCCTTGCTAATTTCTAATATTTTGCCATTGATTTTTTTTGGAAGAATTTTTTAATTAAAAAACAATCAATAATAAAATATTTTAATAACGCATATAATAGAAAATTGATTTAATACTTTTCAGTATATGGGACACCAATCGCTAATTGTGAAATATCACAAAATAATAGTTTGAATGAGGCTGTTTGATATAAATTTGCCCTCTTATGCTTTACAATTAATAACACATAATTTTGAAATCAGTTCTATCTACATGGATCATTTTGTTCATCAAATAAAAATGCACTTAAGTATCAATTAGATAAAAAGAATCTTTTAATAATATACTGCAAATATCGACATCACAATGATTAAGGTCATGATACATTGTAAAAGTGATACTCATTTAAAAGTAAATTTTAATAAATATATGATATACTGAATATAGATATCAAAACACATAAGGCAAAATTAACAGTAGAGAAAAAAATCTACATCCATTTCATAATTTTTATTCCAAAATTCAAAACATAAATATTGTCTGACAGTTACTGTAAACATTCTACAAAAGATTGTTTAATTGACTTAACACAGAGAAATTACAAATTATATTACTACTAGAAGTAATTTTTTAAATATCAATATTTTTTTTGTCAATACTTTGATTTTATGACAGCAACAAATGAGAATTCATTTTGCTCTATACAGAAATATAAAATATCATGCAAACAAAATGCATTAACTTTAAAAAAACTTAATTGCAAATAAAGACATCGCTATATAACTCAGTAAATATAAAACTAAAAAACTAAAACTAAAAAAAATTTCTGCACAATGCATTTCATACAGTAGGACAATAAATAAACACCTAACAAATTATAAAATCTTAAGTATCTTATGCAGGATGATGGGTAGACCCTACCTTAACACCATAGGTTTTGCTGTGTTTGAAGAGTACTTTCAGAACTTGAATTTAATCAGAACTTTCTGACCAAAATGGTATTAATTGAGCATCTTACTCCCTTATCTGTGTGACTTATTTTCGTGGAAGAAGTATGAATGAATAAAGCGTATCCAAGAAATTAACAATTGAGTTGATGGCGTTGGAAAAGACAGATTAATCCAACATGAGCGAAAGACGCCAAATCTATAAACTCTTTTTATTCAATCTTTGCCTTCTATTATGTGTCTTGTTCTTATAAGATATAAACTACATTCTGTTTTTTTCTGAAACTTTACAATTTTTTTTTTTAGTTTGCAAACAATGTTTTTAAATTCTTGGGTATTTTTTTTTTTTTTTTCCCTGTTATATAATGTAATAAATCTATTCTAATGTATACCAAAAAGACTCTTCAACTGAATGATAATATAATCGTTTTCTTTCACTAGACAAATGAATTAAAAATATCTATGCATCTCCAGAAATCTGTGTGCTTTTTTTAAAAGACAATTCTGCTACCAAGCATTACTTCTAACAGATGGCAGATAAGGATGGTAAATATGATTGAATTCAAATTATAGGTCTGTTACTATAAACATAAAATTTCTTTTAATGACAATTTTTTTTTAACTTTTGGGATGCTTTTTCTGTCACTCTGTAGAATAGATATTCAATATGTGGCATGCATTCAATAAAATTTTAAATTGGCCCATTTCATAATTGTCTCATTTTTCAACACTCTGTCTTGAACATAATCATAAAATTATGTATCAAAGTTCTGCTTATATCTTAATACATAAATAATAAAAACAAAAAATGTTTGAATAAAATATAATTTATAATGTACCTGAAATCTCTTCACCAGAGAGCACTCTCCTGGTAAATATTACTAGTATAAGGTTCAATAGATTCATTATTGCCCGAATTTGGGGCAGTTGAGGCAGTAGGCATGGGAGCAACTAACAGGCTATTTCTTAATCCATA
>BPLR01014337.1:0-36719 GCA_021605095.1 Caerostris extrusa | reverse complement strand
TTTATTTATTTCTGGCATTATATGCATTGCAGAGTATAATTATTTAAGAATATATGTATTTTTTCATATTTTAAGCCTTCCTTCAATAAAATTTCAAATATTTCACTAAATACCTGAAAACAAATTAATGTTCCATTTTTTAGTTTAAATCACAGCTAAATCTGACTTCAGAGCTGTAAATGTCCATTTCGAAATGTAATGCAAAGCACTTGACTTGATATTGGAAAATCGTTAGTCTTGGCAACTTATATCTCATGTACATTTTAAAGCATATATTATTAAAATTAAATTAAATTAAATAAAAATCAATGAAAAAAAAGGAAAAATATTAAAATATTTAAAAATTGGTAAAGAATTTGAATGAAAAATTGTAAATAAATCAAATAGAAAATGAAAACCGTATATGAAAGGGCTCTATATTTATAAATTATCTGATTAGGACATAAAATCATAGCACTTACCCAACTGTAAAGATAAATGAATAAGTAAAGCATTTTGCATCAAATTTTGTTTGACACTATTATCTAAAGCTGGTAATCAAACCTGATAAATTTAACTTGGAGTTTTAATATCATAAATTCGCTATCATCATAGATAACTCGAAAACAAAGTTTAAATGTACATGTACGAAAGAATGCTGCCTGATAAGTTCTTTTTATTCTATGAATTTCTCAACATTGTTTTTATTTTAGTAGATAGAACTGTCATACTATCTTTTAGAATATGAAACCTTTGAATTCTATGAAAATAGTTTCTTTCCGTACTAAGAAAAACTAACTCAAGTATAAAAAGTACCAAAAAAAAAACCTATGTATCACTATTGCAAATCAATTTTTCAATTATCTTAGGTAAATATCTTTAATATTCGTAAGTAATTACTGTCACAGAGTGAATCCTTCTATACATGTATCGGCTATAGTTATTGCTTAATAATTTGGAAGGAAGTGCTCTGATTGCATTTATAATACAGCATAATCATAGTTAGTAACATAATCAGTCTGAAGGTTTAATGTGTGGCTTTAAATATCATAAAACCACTATATTTATTGATAACTCGGAAACAATGGTGAAATATGCATTTACGAAAGAATGCTGACCTGATAAACTTTTTTATTCTATGAAATTTACAAAATTGATATTATTTTATTAAATACAACTATTTTACTGTATTTCAGATTGTAAAACACTCGAATCCCATAGAAATATTTTCTTTCTTTGTTAAGTAAAACTAACTCAAGTATAAAAAATACCCCAAAAACCTATGTTTCAGTATTGCAAAATAATTTTTCATTTATCTTAGTTAAATATCATCGAAATTCATTCTAACGCAGTTACATCATTGAAATACCTATATCATTTAACGCAATTATATTATTCTAACTTGGTTATTTCATTGAATTTACTTAAATATCATTGAAATTCTTTCTAACTTATTTCTTTCCGATATAGTTTGCTCACCAAATGCCTTCTGCAACATTCTATACGTTTCCGCACACGAATATTCATTCCGCCAACAAACTCTAATGCCGGTTCTTTGCTCAATTAATTCAGGCATTTTAAAAATCGCCGAAATCACTTTTAGCGGCTCACAAAGCCAAGCGTAATTCAAACACTGATGAATATTTTCACGTTAAATTTCGCACAGATGTTAAGGACAGTGCCAATAACCTAAAAAGAAAAAATGAATGTATTAACTGAAACGTTCGCAGCGAATTCGAACTTGATGACTCCATGTTGTTAGCTTTGTCCTCTAAACAAAATAAATAAAAAGTGTAAATTTGATAACAAGCTTTGAAGCATTTCTGGATTTGATTTGAATAAAAAATTTTGTTACAGTTGTAATGTCGTTATTTCACAATGATAGAATAATCCATAAAATGTAATCGACAGAATAATAAATTTTAATAAAACCAATTATTTTAATAAATTCTTCTTTATGCAGCAAAAAAAGTTGAAATTATAAGCAACATGCATATAATTCGTATAAATATATGAATTTTCCTGTACAAATAACTAATTATAAAAAAATTCGTTTTGTTAATAAAAAAAGAAAAGATTAAATATGCATACATGTATGTTTCTGTTTTCCAATTATATACATTTACGCATAAATAACTATTATACGCACTAAATAATTTAAAATACTGAATATAAAAAGCTATTTATTTTAATTCACAGATATATTTTGAAAAATACCGAAAAGTGTTAGTCAAGAATTAGCCATTAATTAAAAATTTATTTTAATTCAGTTTTTAAAGAAAGTTAAATGTAGTGCATTTCGGCAAACTGTCATTGCTCTTTTCAAAACACGATATTTATAGTTAATATTTCATTCTTATTTAATTATTAAACGTAATTTTTCAAATAAATATAAAGGCGTTACGTGTAGACCTATATCTATCGAACCCTGATCTATTTAATATATACCACAATATATAGAATGATTTCTTTTTACTCATTAATTATAATATTTCTTAAAGAATATTGCTTCATAATCAATTTGTAATTTTTAATTTAATTTTCGATTGGATATTAAAAAACATGCACTTTATACATTAAATAGGAAATAATTATTATGGAACATTTTATTTTTTTTAAATTAATTGTTAATTGAACTATTTCTTAAAAAATTTAAAATTTGAAATAAATTTTAAGAAAATTGAAATAAATAAATGCTTTAAAAATTTATACTTGTGAAACAAAATTAATAGTTCTGATTTCTAATGTTCCTTTAACACTGGTAGACAGAGATGATAATTAACATGAATTTTCACAACTTTTTTATATAATCATCTGCAGCTTTTAATTTGATATTTTATTATCGGCGAGCTACAAGTAAATGCATATAATATCAAACATTGTTAAATATTGAACATTCTTGGTGATATTTTACAAATATCATAACCGCCAACTGGCAAATCTTTTAAAAAAGAAAAAACGAAAAAAAATTCTCATAGGCTTTTAATAGCTTCTTTGAGACGGAAGAAAAATAGGAAAAATACGTTCAGAAAAATTGAATTGGAAATATTGTAAATTTATTAATTTAACATTTTAGATAATTATCAACAAATATCAAATATATATATATGTATATGTATATATATTAAGACTATTAAAAGACAATGCAATTGAAAATTCTGATAAAAACACAACATGATCTTTTGAAATATTTTAGGAGAATTTTTTTATTTTATCTTGATTTGTTTAAAAGGATACAAAAATTTTTTGATCTGAAATTCGAAATTTTAAAGAAATGTAAATTGGAAGAGTAAGATCCTAGCCGTACTAATCCTTGTTATACTTGCAAAACTGGATTATTCAGATTTTCAATACACCAATAGTTCTTTACTGTGTATGCCATCTGTGAGAAAGCCAAGAACAATTAAAAGTTCTAATTATCATAAGTTTCGAAATACTTCGTAATACATTTCTTATATAAATGCCCGAAATAACATTTCTTCATCGGCGCGTTTGTAATTTTTCCTTGCAGTATTTTCAAGTATGTGTTAGCAAGACACTATCAATTTTGAGATATTTTTTAAAGATGTTTATTTCCTTCATGGTTTATAAATATTCCAGACAGACATTTTTGCTATAGATTCGTTATATAACAATATAAACATAATAAAAACATACATAATGAAAGCATAATTTCTGATTTTGAGACATTAAAAATATTTTTACAACAGATGCCTATTTACTCATTTTTGAGTGACATGCAAATTATTTTTGTTGGTCACATAAAAGGCTGAAATTGGCTGGGGCTATGTCCTCAAGTTCCATTAAACAAACTGGTAAATTAAAATATAAAGAAATTGCCAATTTACAGCATCGAATATTATTTTTTTAATTTAATTCTTAGCATACATTAGATAAATTTTTATATTAAAAATAATTTAAATTAAATGTAAAAGCTAACAGCATTTACCTAAATGTTGATAAAGATTAGAGTTGACTAATAAGCCTAATTAAGTAATTCTAATTCGCGAGTTCTTCCCTTACAATATATTTGTTCTAGAATGTTAATGTTAACTGAAGTCTATTTATTTTTGATCTATCACCATTTATTACACTAATACTGATAAAATAATTAAACCATTTTCCATCTTTTATATTGATCTCTTATGAACAATTGTCCTTTGACAGAATGCATGTATTTGGAAACAGCCCTTTTTCCTTCGTGGATATACAGCCGATGCATAGTCGCTACATTGGTTTTGTAGTACATTATCCGTTCATGCACCACTGCTGAACGGATGGCATTCGCTACTTTTCTCACGTATTCTAAATCGTCAGAATCTTCAGTGTAACATATTATTATTTTGTTCAGTGAATTACTATCCATTTGTAATTGAGTAAGTTTTGCTGCGGAGGCCTTCATACATATTATCAAGCCTTCATGATAAAGAGGCAGTAATGATTTCCAGTAAGAGTCGTGGTTGCTATCTTCAGTGTATAACATCCATTTGCCACCTTGCCTGTAAGTTTCTTGATTAAAAACATCTGGATCTGAGGGCATGTAAATATATTCTTTGTCTTTGCATTCTGATGGCAATAGAATTTTATCCATATTTTTTCAGGTGCTAAAAAAAATTTAAAATTGTTATAAACCTTTATTCGAATAAAGAAAATTTTATAAAAATCCTTATGTCCAAATTAATAAAATTACTTAATTAAACAAGTACATCTTTTATAAAAGGATGCAATATCAGTTTTAAACCAAGAAAAACAAATTATTATGCATTTGCAAGCTGCATTATTTTTGTTATAATATTCTTAATGTCAAAACGAAAATTTAAAATTGTTATAAACCTTTATTCGAATAAAGAAAATTTTATAAAAAAATCCTTATGTCCAAATTAATAAAATTACTTAATTAAACAAGTACATCTTTTATAAAAGGATGCAATATCAGTTTTAAACCAAGAAAAACAAATTATTATGCATTTGCAAGCTGCATTATTTTTGTTATAATATTCTTAATGTCAAAACGAAAATTTAGCTGCACGTAAACCTCAAGTGCAGGAGTGACCAATCCGCGACCTACCAACTTGAACATTTTCCCGGTCCGTGAGATTTATGACATTTTTGCAAAATATATTTATTTTATAATGGTCAAAGTATACAAAATGAATGTATTAAAAATTACATTATTTGAGCATCCATATATTCAAAAATTAACTGTCGAAATTATAGGAGAAAATTATTTTTGATTTTAAAATAAAAATTATTGCAAATATATGGCTGGCAGATATTGCCTGTTTTATTGATGAGTTTTCAGTTATGAGTTGGCAGAATAAGCAAATTATATTCTGCGCACTCTTGAGGGAGCGTATCTTGGAACTTAAATAATCTAAGTATCTTCTTCTAGTCTATAGTATCTTCTTCTAGTCTATAGTATCTTCTTCTAGTCTATAGTATCATCTAATATATCAGGGTATATGTTTCACTTTAAGTCACCTTAGTGCCGCAATGACGATACCTAGGTGCACACAATTGTGCGTTTAGTTACATTCTTATATGGTCTATGATTACGTGTAAGGATAATAGTAAACATAATAATAATAACTCATTAAAAAATATTTTTCAATCCAAAAAATGTCTATAGTGAGTCTAAATCTAATATAGGGATATATAATTTTATATGCTGCCCGCGGAGTCATGGTGCATTTCCAAAGTGGCCAGAAAATCATTTGGGTTGACCACCTCTGTCCTAGTGTATGGGACAGAAACTCCAGTCGCTCGTCTGCAGGATAGAGCAAACCCCCAAATTCTACGCCCCACAAACTAGGCGTAAAGCAATGTGAGTGAGGTGTAATCCATCCAATTATATTTGAATCTGTTGCATGTGTTTCATTCTAATGATGAATGTTGCAAGATGAGATTTAACAATATTTGGAAAAAAATGTATTTCATCCTTTTCATAAAATTATATAAATATCTCCAAAAATATTTTTCTTGTTTTAATACTTGGGTTAATTATCACTCAGATATTGTCAGGTAAGTCATGGTACATGAGTTCTTTGGTAAATCTTATTAAAAAAAAAGAAAGAATGTGGTAAATTTGAGACAAAGCCTCCATTACTTGCAAAAAAAGTCTTTCAGTCAAGGTTCGTATGTGTTTCTCAAATATGAAAGAAAAGAAGTCATTGCATAGAAGGAACAGATAATATATAAAATACCAGGTATTTTGGGACAAAATATTAACAATTAATTTTTCACAATTGTAGTTATTTCTTATCTGATAAGAATCTAAAGTTAAAACGAATCTGTTGAGTAATTATAGATGACGTGGAATTTTTTTATGGGCTATTACAAAACACAAAGCATTAGTTTTAATTTAATTATGTTTTGACTGAGCAAGTTTGATGGCAAAATCATGGTTTGCTTTGGTTTGTCGCTCTAGTGTCATTTTGTGCATACATTAGGTGAATTAGACAGGGAGTAACAATTTTAAAAAAAGTCCCGGAGTTATTTAATGGGTTCCTGAAGTCATGAGAGGCTTTTAGTTTAAAAGTGTATTGATTGTAACTAATTTTGTTAATTTTTTTTTTTTTTTTTACAACACCAAAATAGTGAAAAATCTTTTACCCAAATAAAGAAAGTTACTTGTTATGACATTCCATTTCAAAATCATCTTTGTTAGACGCATCATAAATCAAAAACTTATTTAAAAAATCTAGGTTTATTTTCCTGATTTTAATTTGTGATGTCAAGTCATTCTTATTACTATTCTCCCGAACCTGAGAGGTAATACAAGTTTATAAGATTAACATCTTAGAAGGTTCATGATTCTCATTCTATTTTGTAATGGCTCTGACTTCAAAGACAGCGGAAAGTTTATTTTACACCCTAGAGGAATCAGATAATATGTTGAGAAGGAATAGAAGTGGGCAGAAAAATGGGAGAATTGACCGACCCTAGAAATTATCCTTTGCGAGAATTGCCAATCACAAAGCCAGTTAGTGTCTAAAAAGCTAATCAATATTTTAAAACTATTTTGTGTATTTGGGCACGTGATAAAAAAAGAAATTGACCGTCTGAGGGAGAAATTCAATTTAGTTAATTAATTTTTGACTGAGACCGATATTTTGAAATAATTAGTCTCCTTCTATAGTTTCAAAGTATTGATTGCCTGTAAATGGCAATATTTAGATATTTTTATTTAAATTTATAATAAACACTACAGATTACTTTATTAAATTTATAATTATAATAAGTAAATTACGTCACTGCAATTAGTTTCATTATGAAATGTAATGTTTCCTCGGCTTCAATATTTTTTGCCCGAATCGTGACTTGCGCAAATAAATTGCAAAATGAGCAATGTTTGCATCCCTTTAAAGCATTAATGTAGTCAATGATTTCAGAAACAAGGAGCCTCGACGGTGATTGTGACACTACATGAATAAACGTCTCTCTTCGATGGTGAAAGGGACAAACACAACACGCATGTAACATGCATACATACCATACAACACGCACATTTGGGGAAGTTACACTTAACTGTTCTCCCGCATACCACTAACCTCCTATTATCGCCATTTGGTCGGCTAATCGTAGTATATATATATATATATATATATATATGTGATATTTTAGTACTTTTCACCTATGTATTTCCAATCCAATCGTTTTTATTGCTATCTTATTTTTTTCTTTATTACCTTCTTGAAATTATAATAATTATATTTAAAATTTTATATGTATAATTTTTTTTTTATTAATTAATAAAAATTTGAATAATTAATTTTTAAATAAATTAATAATATACTTATATTACTCTTTTTTATCTAATCAATGGGCTTAAAACTTAAGAAACTTCCCTCACTCACAAAGGAGGAGATAGAGGTTGCTAAGCAACCAAGTTTCTCCGTCAATCTGGCAAATCGTCACCGTCGTTTTCACCTACGCTAAAATAGTAAAAAAATGAATCCTCTATATTTTTCTAAAATTTGTCACTTTACCTCCCAAGAAAAAAATTTACAACTGCAAAAGTATTTTTGACAATAAAGGGGAAAAAAATATATTTGATTACATTGTAGATTTACCTAAATAAAAACATTTTAGAATGGGTGAAATTTATCAAAAAAATTGAAGACACCAATGTGAAAGAGGTTACTAAAAATTGATGAATAAAAGAAATAAATGTAACAGTATGTGAGAATTGAAGGAACATGAAGATTTACTTTGAATTAAAATATTCTTTTTGTGATTCTAAATTCATTATATATTTAAATTAAAATATTCAAAAAAATTTTTTTAGATCTGAAATCTAATCTAGATCTTTTTACTACTTTTTAGATCAGTAAAGCCAAAATTGAAAGGAAATCCAAACAAGAGTGAGACAAAATGGCCTATTAAAAAATAATAATAATAATATAGTTATTTTGAAGATTAGGAGACATCACTAATGGTAATTGTAATAGTTACTAAACATAATATTGTGGCCAGTTACACATAATCCAATTAGTTAAAATATTTTTTTTATAATCATAAATATGTTATTTTATGAATTTTGCGAACTATGTTTGTGTCATCTTTATATAAAAATCCACTCCTTTAGCATATTTGATAAAGATAATTTACCAAAATCACAAGAAATATTTATTTTTATTTTAAAAAATATTACAATACCTTTCACTGTATTAAGATAATATCTAAACATTTATTTGGAAAGTATTAATGTATTAAATATTTTTGCATTTTATGATTATAAAAAGTATATTTTCCAATAAATTTCACTCGTGAATATTTGCGGAAACAAAGATAACCTTAAGAATTTCAACAGGAAAAAATTAAATTTTAAAATTTATATTTCGAAATATTTTTTTTTTTTCTGGTCAGCAATTTTTCTATTTCTCATAAAAAAATAGCATCCAATAAATTTTTTCACATCAAAACTGTCATTTCTAAAATCCTTTAAAATAATAATTAACATAAATTTTCATTTAACAGATAATTATTGATTATGTTAGCAATTTAGTTCTTTTATTAAAACATATAAATTATTTCAAAAATAAATATTCTCAAGTAACACTAGATGAAATGAAAATAATGAATAAAAATATATATATTAAATATAGTGGTATTTATAATGTTAATAAAAGTGGAAAGATAAGTTTTCTTACCAGTGTAATTCAGATTAATTTAGAGCAGGGATTTCTCTTCATATAAATTACATATAAACAAGAAGATTATTTAACAAAAGCATTTGACTCGTTATATATCAGCCCTTTATCAATTGCTTTACATTATATCTATTGATTAGCATAATGTGATCTGATTATAGATATCCGGTTCAAACACACACCAATTAATATTTCGCTTTTGATTGCATTATCTTCGGTGTATATTGAATTAAATGACATATTCCTGCGTCCCTATTATTATCTACTTTGACATTTATTTTATCTTTTCCCCTCTATTTTTCTATATGTCTTTAATAATTAACGTACAGAGATATTTGTTTAAAAAATGTTAGTGCGTTTTTTATTTCTATTGGCATCCAAAATTTATGGTTTTATTTTAGTTTTTATATTTATTAAATTTATTATTCAATGCAGCAATGGTTCAAATACCATAAACCAAGTATTTAATAAATTATTTATATTATATAATATGTATTACTTTTAAACATATGTAGATACTGATAGTATATTTTATGAGATAAAATAATAATAGCTATCCGACTTTAATATTAATCAAGATAATATTATAAAATCAATAATTGTTTCCACAAATAACGTCTATAGTAGTTTTTAGCATTTAAAAATTGAAAATTTTATATTATTCTATTATTCTAATTTTCTATTTTCTATAATTTAAAAAAAAAAAAAAAAGAACTAGTATTAATAGAGCTAGATTATAATGATAACCCAGGAAATATTAGAATACTAATAATTGTTTATACAAATAACATCGATAAAAAATTACTTTCTAACAACAGACACTAGGACATTTGTATTGTCGTCTAAGTTCATTTAATTCACACTTTAAGCTTATTAGACCGGGACCTGCACTTTAACGTGGATTTTGAACCGCTAACAAACATCCATACCTGAAGCCAACGGTATCAAAGGCAAGAGCTCTAGTCACCTGGTCGTTAACATTAACAAAGATAAAATTATTAGCTAGTAGTCATTATTTATACATAGCATGCATGGAACTACATTATAATAACAACATTTGCGATACCTGCATTAGAATAATTATTTTCTTTGAAATTTATGTGAGCATTAAGCAGTAACTCTAAAAATCACAACACATCACCATTTTCATTCATACTAACATTCAAAAAAAAAAAAAAAAAAAAAAAAAATCAAAATCTTGTGTAGAATTAATTGCTTCTTCAAAAAATGAAAACAAAAATATTTTTTATCAAATTTATTATAGACATTTACAAATAAAAATTTTTTCAAAACAAAATCTAGAATAGCTTGCCAGAAGACATGTGCATATCCAAGTTAGAGTGTCGTATCTGTGACATGGTAAGAGGGGTTAAAAACATTTATGGACGTTCTGCATACAACCATCCTTCGTGAAGTTTTGCCTCTACAGTTGATCTGCATAGCAACCTTCCGATAGCTACTTCAAGAAACAATCTCCTTGAATGATAGCAGCAATTATATGGATTGGTTCAGCAATTATGTAGATTGGCGCAGCAATTAATGTGACTCCTTGTAACTATCTGCAAATATTCGACGTTTGCGGCACTTTTAACTGAAGATCATCCCGGTTTTACTTTTAAGATGACAAATTTTTTTATAAATATATTTTACTATCTAATAATAACAAAAGTGATCACATTGAACTCGACAATGCAAATTGCCAGATTAATGAAATCATGTATTCACAACTTGGTTATATTAAAAATTTACATCTCTATTTTTACTCGCATAAACTTTAGCTGCTTTTGGAGAAATTTTTCTGTCACGTCGCATGGTGTTATGTGTCAAAAGTTGCACTAATCTATATATTAGCAACTGCTGCAGCTATACTTTATGCATATACGATGTGGTTTCTGTGAAAGTTTACTTTTTAAGCAATTTTTTATTTGTCTTTTACTTTAAAAAAAAAAAATAGCATAGCAAATAATATTTTGCATACAGATAAAAAGTCTCAGTGCTAAAGGTGACCTTGAATTCTAATTATTAAAGTTACAGATATATACCTACATTCAGTTTTCCCTCTTTTTGTGCTAAGTTACGTTTCCATACAATAGATTTCGAATTACAAGAGGTTACAGTTACATAGAAATAAAAATTCTCATTTAATTCGAGAAAATCAGCTTTCTGCTTAAGCAAAACATCTCTCATCATTTTTAGTGTTTTGGTCACTACTGACAATCATTTCATGTCTCTGCGTACATATGCTTTTCTTGTTAATCAAAGGGCTGCCCTATAAATTTGCTGTATAATGTTTTGTCTACCTCATATAGTTTACAAGATTTGAACTTTAATTATTAAATGTAGCTCCATGATTAGTTCCGATTAACTTCATCGCGTAGCTGATTGCCATATCTTTTTATATCTATACATTGCATTTGGCTGTTGCTGATTCAATGCAGCAGTTATTGAATGAACTATTCCCAAAGCATGCATAAACAAATTTTAATTTATTTTTTACTGTTACTCCCGCCATTGGGCTTCAGGGAGATTATATTCTCATTCTATATATGTTTTTAAGAAATAAATATTAATTCATTTATATTCTTTTATAACATTTACTATGAAAGCACTGTATGCTTTTACAGAGAATTTGTGAATTTATATATTTTCAGATTAAGATATTTAAAGCAAAAATTTAACTATTTACTGTTTTCTGAATCACATATTTTTGTCAGCTAAGTTTAGGTTCGTAAACAATGCATATAATCTCTTATTTATTCGATAAAATATGAGATTTTAATTTTTTATCAGGATCTATAGCAATCTAACGTTTGTTTTACTGGGAATTGCCCTTTTTAATATCAATAAAAACAACGATATGCTGCTGTTTATAAGTGTCTCTCTTTTGTCAATTTCCAAAGGTTGCAATGTCTATACATGATTTATCAGTGTTTTGTTCTGCTCTTACCATGGTTCTTTAATTATTACATTAGGTATCATTAAATATTACTTTGTGAAAAGTAAATAATTTTCAAATGTGGCACAAAAAAATAATTACTGCTAATTTTTAAAACTCAATTCTTAATAAAGGATAATATATTTGAGAAAACTTTATATTAATATAATTAAAAAAATTGGTATGTTTTACTATACTTATATAAGAAAATTATTTATTTTTCATACATATAAACTACTATACTACAAAATTTTGATTTATTAAACTGAGTTAAGAAGAATCACAACACTTGATTATCTTCCAGCTGTTCGATTTCACTTTAACATCGAATTTGAATTTTATATGACAACTGTCCTATTTTAAATGTATTATAGAACCAAGCTAGAAATTTCCTTCATATATAATGCCCTTCATATATTGTCACGTTCACCATCCCTGTTTTATTTTAATAGTATTATAGAACCAAGCTAGAAATCCTTCATATATTGTCTGCTTTTATTTTAATTGTCTTATAGAATCTAATTATATAATTTTTTATGTTAACTGTTTTATTTTAATTGTATTATAGAATATATATATACTTGACACAAACCACAATATGAATTTTGGAATATTTTAGAGAAGTTTTAAAGATTTTCTCTTGAATTTTAAAAACTGATAGGAAAAACTTTCTGGTCGGAAAACTTTAAAAAATGTAAATTGGAATAATTAGATCCTATGGCGTACTAATCCTTGTTATTCTTTGCAAAACTGGTTATCCGATTTTGATTACACCAATGGTTCTTTACTGTGTATTCCATCTGTGAGAAAGCTAAGAACAATTAAAGCTCTAATTATCTTAAGTTTCGAAATACTTCGTAATACATTGTTTACTTATGCACCCGAAATAACGCTTCTTCATTGCAGCAATTTTAAATATTTTTTACAGTATTTTCAGGCAGGCGCTTTTAAGACGCTATGAATTTCAAGTCAATTTTCAAAGATGTTTATTTCTTTCATAATAAGATAATTATTGCCGATAGAATTTTTTTTCATTTTCAAGTATGTGTTTTTAAGACGCAAACAATTTTAATGCATTTTTTAAAATATATTTATTCCTTTTATTGTAATAAAATTATTCCAGATAAACATGTTTTGCTTTAGATTTGTTATATCACAATATAAACTTAAATAAATGCATCTTAGCAGTACAATTTCTGATTTTAAAACATTAAATACATTTTTACAGGAGGAACTTAGTTCATTATTTTGCAGTGAGATGTTAATTATTTTTGTTGGTCACATAAAAATCATTTAAATTGCCTGGGGTTATGGCCTTTCCAGGTTCCATTACACAAACTGGTAAATTATAATTTAAAAATAGTGTCAATTTATAGGTTCGTAAAAAATATTATTTTTTCATTTTATTCAGCAAACATTCAATCAATTCTTATATTAAAAATTATTTGAACTAAATGTGAAAGCTAATAGCATTTAACTTGCATGTTGGTAAAGTTTAGAGTAGGTAAACTGGTAACTTCTTACTAAATGGCGGCTTTTTCCACTGCAATATTTTTGTTCTGGAATGTTAATGTTGAAATCCAGATAATTTTTGACCAACCCTCACTTAATACAGCTAATATCGATATAAAATTTAAACCATTTTCCATCTTTGATATTGATCTCGTATGAACAGTTGTCCTTTGATAGAATGCATGTATTTTGAAACACCCCTTTTTCCTTCGTGAAGATACAGCCCATCCTTGGACGCGGCGTTAGTTTTGTAGTACATTATTTATCCATGCTTCGTTGCTGAACGGATGGCATTCGCTACTTTTCTCACGTATTCTAAATCATCAGAATCTTTAGTGTAGCACATTACAACTTTTTATGATCAATAGGTTCCAATTGCAATTCAGTAGGTTTTGCTGTGGATGCCTTGACTCAAGTATCAAGCCTTCATGATAAAGAGGCAGTAAGGATTTCCAATGGGAGTCGTGGTTGCTATCTTCAGTGTATACCATCCATTTGCCACCTTGTCTGTAGGTAGCTTCTTTGAAATCAGTAAGATGCTAATTATTTTTGTTGGTTACATAAAAGGCATTTAAATTGGCTACTGCTAGAGCGTTAGGTTCCATTAAACAAACTGGTAATTTAAAATATAAAAAAAAAGTTGTCAATTTACAGCATCGAATATTTTTTTTTTTGTTAATTCTTAGCATATATTAGACAAATTTTTGTATTAAAAATAATTTTAATTAAATGTAAAAGCTAACACCATTTACCTGAATGTTGATAAAGATTAGAGTTGACTAATAAGAAACTTCATTCTAATTCGTGCGTTCTTCCCCTGCAATATTTTTGTTCTAGAATGTTAATGTTAACTGAAGTCCGTTTAAATTTTGATCTATCGTCGTCTGTTACAATTGATACTGATAAAATAATTAAACCATTTTCCATCTTTTATATTGATCTCTTTTGAACAATTGTCCTCTGACAGAATGCATATATTTGCAAACAGCCCTTTCTCCTTCGTGAAGGTACAGCCCATCCATAGATGCTTCATTAGTTTTGTAGTACATTATCCCTCCATGCTCCACTGCTGAACGAATATCATTCGTTACTCTTCTCACGCTTTCTAAATCATCAGAATCTTCAGTGTAACACATTATAACATTTTTATATGAATGAATTTCCAAGTTCACTTCAGTAGGTTTTGCTATGGATGCCTTGACTCCCAAGCATCAATCCTCTATGATAAAAGAGACAGCATTGCTTCCCAATGAGAGTCGTGGTTGCTCTCTTCAGTGTATAGCAACCATTTGCCACCTTGACTGCGAAAAACTTCTTCGAAATCATCTGGATCTGATGGCATGTAAATATATTCTCTGTCTTTGATGGCTGATGGCAATAGAATGTTAGCCATATTTTTTCAGGTGCAGAAAAATAATTTAAATTGTTAAAAGACTTTATTCTCATAAACAAGATCATTACGACCAAATAAAAATATCTTTTAATTATACAAGTACATCTTTTACAAAATGCTGCAATATTTATTTCTAACCAAGAAAAATTATAATGCAATTTCCAGCTGCATATATTTGTTGCAATATTCTTAATGTCAAAACTGAAAATCAGGCTGTACGTAAGCCTCTAGCGTACAGAATAAAACTCCAGTTGCCCATCTTGAGCAAAGACCAAAACTCCAAATTCAACGTTACGAGTTGTTTATTCCAAATAGGAGTACAAAGCAATGTGAGTGAGGCATAATCCATCCAATTATGATTGATTCTGTTGTATATGTTTCTTTCTAATGATGAATGCCATAAGATGAGATTTAACGATATTCGGAAAAAAAATTATAAAGATCATTAAAAATACAAGTAGCTCTTCTATAAAAATCATAAAAATTTATACGGATTCAATAAAATCAAAAAAATTATAAAGATCATAAAAGATGCAATATTTATTTTTCACAAATTATTATGCATTCATACCTTCCGATTCTTCCATTGTCATCCTTTAAGTAAAACTATATAAATATCTTGAATAATATTTCTCTTGTGTTAATACTTGATATATTCTCATTGTAATATTGTGTAATAAATTTAATAAATCATTAATTACAAATGTAAATTAGGAATTAGAATAGTTAATAATAATAAATTCTAACAGCTTAAGTAAAATACTAAAAACATAGCGTTTTACTATATAAATAGTAAAAAACGCTATGTTTATTCAAAACTATATCATGAATATTAATCTGATTGGATTCCATTCATTTCCAAGCAGCTGTTTCCTCAACAAACATGGCTAAAGAAGCCACAGCAAATTTATGCCATCAATCCCAATTCAAGAACATAATTTATTTTTTATTGCTAGATATGTATTCCTTGTCTTCCGTTTGCTCAATGTTTCCAATCAATACTTTTTTTTTATTATTTCAATGGCAGATTCTGAACAGTTACAGCAAAAAAAGAACAACGAAAAAAAAAAACATTCAACAACAACAAAATAATACAACATACAACAATAATACAACAAAACATGCTGAAACAGAGTTCATTAATCTAACAATAATGCCAAGTTGCAGATCTTTTAGCCTCTAAAAGTGTTACCAGGTGCACCACGGGGAGGTAGATCTTCTGCGCACTCTCAATCAATACTTATAACCACTAAATATATTTTATCCCTTCACAATGATTATATTTAATTTCAGTACATTTCTCATTGCACTCTATTCCAAAATTAAGTACATAGTCATAAAAGAAATTTAACAGAAATTAATTTCAAATTAATAATTATTTCAAAATATTTTATTTATTTTGTGAAGTATAAACTTACTTTAATAGAAATAAAAGAAATTTAATTTTTAAGATTTGAAAACATCACCAGTTGTAATTTTTGTAGTTGCTAAACATAATTTTGTTGCAAAAATATATGCAATCAATTAATTAAAATATTTTTTATAACAAAATGATGGTATTTAATAAATTGTATTCCTTTTTCAAACTATGCTTTTGTTATATTTATAAACAATCCGCCCCGCTAGCTCATTTGATAAAAGAAAATTTTCCAAAATCACAAAGAGATATCTGTTTTTTTTTAAAGAAAATATTATAATACCCTTTATTGTATTAATGTTAATATGTAAAAATTTATTTGCAAAATATTGTTATAGTATTATATTAATCTTCTCAAATATAAAATTTACTTTAATACATATAAAGACAATAGTTCTTTTAAGATGATGAAACATCAGCAGTTGTAATATTAATAGTTACTAAATGTAATTTCGTTGCAAGTTATATAGAATTCAATTAATTAAAATATTTTTTTATAATAATAATGGTTTTATTTTATGAATTTTCTTCATTTTCAAACTATGCTTTTGTTATCTTTATAAACAATCCATTCCGTTAGCTCATTTGATAAAAGAAAGTTTTCCAAAATCACAATTGATATCGGTTTTATTTTACAAAATATTATAATACCCTTAACTGTATTAATTTTAATATATAAAAATTTATTAGCAATATATTGTAATAGTAAAAGATTGTTGTATTTTTTGATTATGAAAACAATATTTTAAAAACATTTCTCTCTTGAATATTTACTTAAACAAAGATAATTTAAGGAATTTCAACAGGTAAAACTCAATTTTTATAATTATTTTTATATTTTTATAATTAGAATATTCTTGTCAGCTGTTTTCATATTTCTTATAAAAATAATGTTAACAACTAATAAGTTTCTTTTAAACATAATACTAGTAAAGAATCATTTCTGAGATCATATAAAATAATAATTAACAAACATTTTCATTTACCAGAAAATCATTAATGATTAATTTTTTATTTAGTTCTTTCATTAAAATAAATAAATTATTTCGAATATAAATATTTTCAAGAAACTCTATATAAAATGAAAAATAATGAATAGAAACTTAAATAAAATATAGTAGTACTTAAAAAGTTTCAAATGTCAATAAAATTAGAAAGATAAGTTGATTTCTTACCTGTTGGATTTAGGTGAATTTATAATAGTAATTCCTCTTCGTATGTCTTACAAATAAATAGGAGACAATTTAACAAAAGCACTTGAATCGAAATATATATCATTTTTCAGTTACTTTACATTACGCTTGCAGATTAAGAAAATGTGATATGATTATAGAAATCCGGTTTCAACGCACGTCAAAAACCATTTTCGCTTTTGATAGCATTATCTTCAATTTATCTTTAAAAAAGCTCTTTCATGCATCTCTATTGTTATCAACCTCAAAATGTCTTTTTCATTTTTATCTCTCTTTTATCTCTCTCTCTATCTCTTTCTGTCTGTCTACCTCTCTTGAATAATTAACGTATATATATATATATATATTTTTTAATATGTGATTGTTTTTTTTATAAAATAGTAGTATAGAATACAATAATAAATCTTAATTGGTCCAGTGTTAGAGACAGGGTAGGTGTATCTAATCTCAAAAAGCTAAAATACCTTTCAGTGGATCCCCACATACAGTGGATCCCCTTCCATGTCGAATTTGAGGGAAATGAAATGGCAGATACAACGGCCAAAGCGGGTGCTGGTGAGGTATTGGTTCCACTTGAGCCCCTTACCTACACAGAGATTTACTCACAAGCTAAGTTAAATGGAAAAACAATTTGGTCAACTACCAGACGTATCGGGGCCATCGATCTGGCTGTACTTTGGCACTTAATTGTGACAGGCAGGGACAAACTGCAATCACCCGTTTGCTGAGTGGACACCTCAGAACTATGACTTTCACAGATGGTTTGAAAGCTTTCGGCACTTGCACCAAGTGCTCCTCTGAGCAGGCTTCACCATCTCACATCTTGGTGTGCCTGGGGATGACAGGATCTCCTTGACAGTCCATTGATGGTCTTGGACTTTCTTCGGGTGTTTGGATTCATGGACCTAGTCTAGCCCGCTGGATTTCGGGGATCGGCAAAGAAGAAGAAGAAGAAGATAATAATATATGTATGTAATACATCCTAACATTCATCTTTGTATTTTCGTTTATATGCTTATTAAATTTACACTCATGTCCATAAATTAAGGATAATTCAGAATCACACAGAAATTGAACTCTAAAATAAAAATTTCACCTGTAGAATTATCACACACATCTTGAAGAAGAATATGCAAATTACAGGAAACCACCAGATGGCGCGGATAGTACGTCACAATGACGAGAGTGTAAGAGGGGGTATATAAGGAATGGTGGCAAAGAAGTAAAATTGTTCACAAGCGCTTTAAACCCCTTTCAGTGCAATAACCGCATAGTTATGGCACAAAGGAAGCATTTGGATGATTTTTACGTGGTAGAATTATCGGACGACTGGAATGTAGACATACCTAGCTGGAAGTATCCGAGGAACTTGGAATCGCCCAGAGTGTCATCTCCAGGCTTTGGCAACGATTCCAAGATGATGGTAATGTGAGTAGATGTTACAGCACAGGTCGCCCCCGAGTTACAACGCCGAATGAGGACCGGTGTTTAGCAGTTACAGCCAAAAGAAACAGGCGGAGCACAGCATCAGACCTGTCTCGTCAGCTCTCTTCAGCTACCGGTACGACAGTTTCAAGGCAGACCGTGTACAGACGCTTAGGGCACATTGGTCTATATGCTCGTAGGCCTGTCAGATATGTTCCACTTACCGCAACTCACTGTCGCCTGCGATTAACCTGGAGTAGTGAGCATGCATTGTAGACACCGCAACAGTGGTCTGGTGTGATGTTTTCCGACGATTCCAGATTTAGTTTGCAGTCTGATTCTCACCGGACTTTCATATGGAGAGCGCCAGGTACCCGTTACCACCAAGAGAATACCATTGAACGACAGCTTTACTGTGGTGCAGGATGGCTCGTTTGGGGAGGAATTATTCTTGGTTCCAGAACTGACCTGCATGTTCAGAGTGTAACGATGACAGGCCACATCTATCGGGATGTCATTCTGGAACAACATGTACGTTTGTTTCGGGGCGCCATGGGTGCTGAATTTCTGTTTATGGATGACAACGCCCGTCCTCACCGTGCAAACATTGTAGACGAATGCCTTCAATTGGAGGATATCACTCGTATGGATTGGCCAGCATACTCACCGGACATAAATCCAATAGAGCATGTATGGGATATGCTTGGCCGACGAATTGCAGCCCGTCAACCCCCTCCCACCTGTCAACAGGAACTTCGGAGGGTATTGCTTGATGAGTGGTGTAATATTCCCCAAGATCAGATTGATAATTTGATACTCAGCATGCCTAGGCGTTGTAAGGCCTGTATTACATCGTCCGGGAGATATACTCCATATTAACCATCATACTAAACATGTTATACTGTTTTTTGTAAATAGGTTCTTTTTTGAAATTTGCTCCAGGGAGTAAAAATCAATTTTATTAATTATGTCAAACATATAGCATTTTTTTTGCTCTTTACCTTTTGTTTAATAAATAGACTTTACAAATAAGTCACATTTGTTTTGCTTCTGTCTCTTTCTTTGCCTGAACTTCATTATCCTTAATTTATGGACATGAGTGTATTATTTCATACAGCAATGTTCAAACACCATATCTCAAGTGTTCAATGAATTAATTATGTTATATTTATACATAAGTAGTTATAATAATATTTAAACATAAGTAATTATTATATTATATTACATAAGTAGAAACTGATAGTATATTTTATGGGTTGAAATAATAACAGTTAAATGATTTTAATATTAATCAAGATAATATTATAAAATCAATGATTGTTTGTACAAATAACATAAAATTACCCAATATTTTAGCATTTAAAAGAAAAGATTTTAATGCCGATATTTTTTTATTAAAAAATATTAATAGAACTAAACTATATTATTAACCAAAAAATATTAGAATACCAAATAATACATAATTGTTTATACAAATAGCACCCAGAAAAAAATTTGCTTTAACATTAATAAAGAGAAAATTATTAGCTCGTAGTCATTATTTACACAAATAACATGTATGGAATTACATTATAACAATAACATGAAACTGCATTAGCCTGAATAGTCGAGTGGCTAGCGCTGTGTCGGTCGGTACCACAGTTTTTGGTTCGAGTCCCGGTGGTACCATGAATATTTGTAGTGGTTCGGAATCCACTTTAAGCCGTAGGTCCCGGTCTCATATGACTGTAAGAGCATCACGGAGCAAAACTCAGACTTCTACTACGGGTGCTCCAACACAACAGAAGCTCTTCCTTCCCCTTCAACCATGAGTCCATACGGGTTCGTGGGCTTGGTCTAGATTAGATATCTACCAAGTGGGATAAATAATAATAGAAGTATAGTATTATAATACCAATAATAAATAGCAATAACAACAACGACATATATACTGAAACAGAATAATTATAATAATAGCCTCTATTGAACTACTATAGATCATTATAATACTAATAACATGATAATGCGTTAACACTACCTTCTAGATTTAAAAAAAATATATGTATGTAAATTTACATACATATTATTTACATCTTATTTACATACATCTTATTTCTTCTGATATAATCTAATAGCTGCGCCACTTTCACTTAAATGACTCCTTTATTTACCTGTCCACCTTCTTCCCATAGGATGACATAGCATTGTTCGAATCTAATAATGAAAATTGTATGTATGTATGCATATATGTTTGTATGTATGTATGTATGTATGTATGTATGAATGCATGTATGTATTCATGTATGTATGTATTCATGTATGTAATATATGTATGAATGTATTTAACAGGTAAACGGAAAAGTTCATAGGCTGACACATAGATGACTCTAATAGTATTAAATCCATATGATTTTTAGTTTGCCCTCACCTTCAAAAGACACGTGTATAAATTTGACAGCTGTTGCACTATTAGTATGTGAGTTATAGCATTTTTAGTGAAGCAATTTTTGTTAGTTTAAAAAAAAATGGATAAAAATGAATTTCGTGTGTTCATAAAGCATTGCTTTTTGGCAAAAAAAAAAAAAAAAAAAAAAATACTATTGAAGCCAAGGCTTGGCTTGATAAACATTATGCGGACTTTGCACCAGGAAAATCGACCGTAGAGAAGTGGTTTGCTAAATTTAAACGAGGCGAAATGAGCACCGAGGACGATGCACGCACTGGACGCCCTAAAGAGGCTGTTACCAACGAAAACATCAAAAATGTCCACAAAATAATTTCTGATAACCGTAAAGTGAAGTTGATTGAGATTGTTGAGACCCTAAAGATATCAAAGAAATGTGTTGAACATATCGTAAATGAATATTTGGATATGTGAAAGCTCTGTTCAAAGTGGGTGCCGTGCGAGCTCACAATCGACCAAAAACAAACAACGAATTGATGATTCTAAGCAGTGTTTGGAGCTGTTCAATCGTAATAAACCCGAATTTTTGCGTTGATATGTGACAATGGATGAAACATGGCTCCATCATTTCACACCGGAGTCCAATCGACAGTCAGCAGAGTGGACTGCACGTGATGAACGCTAAAAAATGCTGTAACTCACATACTAATAGTGCAACAGCTGTCAAATTTATACATGTGCCTTTTGAAGGTTAGGGCTAAGTAAAAACCCTATGGATTTAATACTAGTAGCGCTATCTATGTGTCCCTACGAACTTTTCAGCCCACCTGTTATTTATGTATAATTTAAATATCTAATAAATTGTAAAATATCTAGATAATTTTTTAAAATTAAATTGAAGTAAATAAATGATAACTCTTTAGGAAATAACTTTATTTATTATAAATAAATTTTTTTTTTTTTAATCTTTCAGAAAGTAGCTCAACCTGCATTTTTGAATTTTACAGTTGGAAAAGCTCTAGAAGTATGGTAGAACTATACCCTTATCAATTCTTAATTTCATAATGTTTAAGTTGTTAAATATTCCTCTCTTATTTCAGTGATTGATCTCCAAACTGTTTGATCCTAAGACAATCTTATTAAAAGTTATAACCCATATGATATTAAATATATATTATTTTATTTTGTTTTATAATATGAGTTATAACTTTCAAAAATTATATATATATATATGGGGGTAACATATAGCTTGTTTGTAAATCAATCCATTACAATAAGGATCACACACAAAGAAGGGACAAGCAGAACAAAGTAAACATACAGCAAGTCAGCTATCGACAATAAGTCGGTCTTACACACCACAAAAAGTCGAAAGCTCACTCTTTATAACTGTGAGAGTAAACGACGGTGGTAGACGCCCTCCTTTAGTCCATGAAGCTCCTGGCCTTCCAATATACCTGCAAGATTTATCCTTGGCGCTGAGCTTTCCTGTTCAATCTTGGACATTTATATATATATATGTATATATATATGTATAAATCTGTAATCCAAAATCAAATTATTTATTATTTATTTATATTAAACAATATACTTAAATTTGCAATTTAATTCCTTAAATGTTTGTTTTTAATTAGAAGTTAAGATAAAGTATGTGATTGAATTTGTTAAGTAATAATGGAAAAATTTGATATAAATATCTCTTTTAATGCAAATTGAAGATATGCTTCTGACTAATTTATTTCTGTGCTTGATTTTAATGTTTGTAATTACAGAAAACGCTATTTCACGCATTTATGTAGAAAATGGTAAGATTGCATTCGTTGCTGTGTTTATTCAAAATAGAATTTTGATTTTCAATCCAAACCACCCATTATGAAGATATTTATCGTTCATATTTATAATCTAATTTTGTTCTTCTTCTCATGTCAATTAACTGTTCTTAGACTGCAAAGGAAAGGGGATCTATTTTTGCATTCTTGCCAATAGATTCAGGACTCATTGTATCTCTGTTTTAATATTAGGAAGATCTGTAAAGTGGTTACTAAATTCTGTCTTCAAATTTTTTTAAATGTGTAGATATTTTTAATGTCTTACGCATTTATGTCATTTTTAGAAGCCGAAAATTCCATGACAGAAGCATCAGTAAAGATCCATTTTTTAAATTATTTCTCCTCATGTCAGAATAGTTTTTATTTATTTGCTTTTTAAGCCGTTATTAAAATGATACCTTTTCCTCGAAGTGACATACTCAGCATGCTTACTTTTTCAAAAGCATCAACTAAGTAGCATACTCTCAACATCCAATTATGACAAAACTTCTCCCCCATGTTCATGAATCGTGATCGTGAGCCTATGTACTTAGCGTACACCCCCGAGAATCATTTTTGCGCACTCCTAGGGCTACGCGTATCCCATTTTTGAATGCTACTAACTTATTTGTTACGAACTTTGTACTATAATTTTTCAGAATTGAAACAGTAAGAAAATAAAGGAATGCAAAATTAAATAAAAAATATGAAAGTATATGAAATGTATGTATGAAAAATTGTGAATAGATGCATATATGAAAATTAATTATTAAAATTAATTAAATTTATTGTTATATAAAATCCTATATGAAAATTATATGAAATATCTGAAATTTTTATATTTTTTATTATTATAAAATATAAAATGTATAAACATATATAAACATTTAAATCCTAAAATAAATGAAGCAACCACAAAATCTGGCTTTTAAATAGCTAACAATTTCTATATTGGTCGTGTGTAGTGCTAAATATAAATATATAAATGCAACAAAGTTTAAATGAAAATGCCAGGAAAATTAAATGCAAACATTTTACAAAACTAAAGAAATTTTGATCTGAAAGAAGTTTCATATCTTCAAAGCGTTTTTAAGTTCCAGCCTCAAGAATAGATACAAAAATAAAAAATAATAGATAAAAAATACATATTTAAAAAGATAATATTACTCTTTATCATAAAATGAAAGAATGTTAAGATGATGTCACCTTGAAGCAAGCTTTATCAAGAGTCTAGACGTATTTAAAATGTTATCGCAGAGTATTTCTGCTTCAGGATCAATATTATTCTTAATTATGCTAAGAAATTTCCTTTAAGTTTTACATTTTGACTTCACAGAGTGTAATAAAAGGAATAAATAAATTTATTATATAAAAACAAATACTTTGTTTGGAATCTGTAGCCAGTAAAACAATAAAATGAAAATAATCGATATGCATGTTTCAAAGAATGTTCATTTGATACCATGTTCACTTGAGTCTGAGTCATTCATAAAAGAAGAGTTGCAATTCCCTAGAAGAGGTTGGTGTATATTGTACCCATAAATTAAGGGCATCATAATTCATCACAGTTTTCCTACTCTTCAAGATACACTGTGCAGAAACTTCTTGCCAATCATTTTTTACCCTTGAATCACCACCTCTATAGATCAAGAATAATTCTGCAATTGCTTTAGATATTATTGGATGTGTGTTCATCAAATTTTTTTTATTAAAAATTACTACATTTTCCGTTCTTTGTTTAAAAACAGGGATTTTATATTAAATTTTTTTTCATATTTTATATTACAGCTGATGATTTTTATGATAGACAGTTTTAAATGCATGCAAAATTTTGTGTTAAAAATAAATATAAAAATTAAATTTCATCTATCCTGTTTTAAAACATACTTAGAAAAAATGAATACCGTTGTTTAAATATTTAACTGAGTGTTACGCCAACAAGGAATCAGGAACGAAATTTGTTCAACAATATAAACAATATTACAATCAATAATAACAAAATAGCAACAATATCATGGTCAATAATATAACTACCAAATAATTATTATAAATCAATCAACTGTTTCATTGAAATAATAGTAGTGAATGCACCTAAACAAGAAGATATATTCAACTATTTTCGGCAGAATCATTTATTTTTATATATTTTTCTTAAGAATTTTATGAATTCTTATTATATTGATTACAAATGTAATATTTGCATCGTTATTTAAAAAGAAAATATGTTGTTTCATATGTACACTTATATTTTCGTGAACATGTATTTTTTTTAACTAACCGAATTCCATTTACACTAAAGGATATTTTGATGTTCTTAAAGTTTATATGGATCGAGGTTACTTTAATAATAAATGATATCTATATTCAAAAATTAAAATTTAATTTTTGTATACATTGTATCATAAGTGTAATTTTTTTTTTATTTTCCTGAATGTCACATCGCATGATGAAGGACATAATTGGAGAAACCAAAGAAGTATGTTTTATTGTATATTAAATAATAAGTAAAAATCTTGAATAATAATACATAAAAAAAGAAAATATAAACATTATTTTGATTTATTTCAATTAAAACTGATGGAAATTGGGAATTTTTTTTATATATAATATTTCTTTTTTTGATATTAACAAGAAAAAAAACATAGGATATTTACTTTTTACAAACATTTTATTAAACAACGTATCATATTTAGTATAATTAATTATATTGATATAAAATGTTTGTATAAAGTAAATATATTTTTTCTTGTTAATATCAAAAAAAAGAAATATATATATATATATATATATATATATATAAATATATCCCGGTTCGAGTCCCGGCGGTAATACTATGGATGTTTGTAGTGGTTCGGAATCCACTATTAATACGTAGGTCCCGGTCTCCTATGACTATAAAATCATGGAGCCAAAGTCGATTCTACCTAATACTCCATCACAACAGAAGCTATAATCATGAGTACGTATGGGCTCATGGGCTTGGCCAGCCATGTGGAATAAGAAACAACAACAACAAACAACAACATTAATATGTATATTCAATGTATATGTATATAATTTGAAAATATAACTATTTATTATAATTTAAAGACTGTAAAGTCATGTACTGGAAGAGTTTATTGCAACTAAATTTTGTAATATAAACTCGTTTATTCTTTAGGCAATACAACAGCAATTTATTGGACCTGAATAAGAGATATGCAATAGGTATCGCTCAGTTCACAGGTTTGAAAATTTTATTTTCTGTAGATGCCATAGATCAATTTGTTTTTTCTGAAATACAATTTTAAATGAAGGATGGTGCTAAAAAGATCTAACAAAAAATTATCTTCCAAAATGTTTAATTTGTTGCAGTTTAACTTTTCATAAGTGATTATAAAATTCTATTTTTTTAATTCTTCATCGTTAGGGTTATCTTTTTTTTTTTTTAGTTGTGAATATGAAGGACATGAGTTGAAATTTTTAAACTGTTTGATATGAATTTGTAGCAATGACGAAAACATAAATTTTAATATGTTTTAGAAAGTATAATTTAGAAAAAATTGTTTTTTTTTTAAAAAAAGAAATATTAAAAAAAAAATACTTGAAAACAAAAGTAAAATGCTATAAATAAACATATATATTTGGTTTAACATTAGTACAAAATGCTACATCGCTTTATATATTTCTTGATGTGTGTTGATCAACATTTTTAATATTCGTTCATTTAATATTCGCTCGTTTTCATTATTCGTTCTTCGTTTTAAAGAAGGGCTTTTATTTTAATTTAATTAACATTTTTTTTTATTTTATATTACAAATGATATTATTTACGATTGACTGTTTTAAATTCATGCAAATTTGTATGTTAAAAAATCAACTATAAACGGAAAATTCGATCTATAATGTTTTAAAACATACGTAGAAACATAGAAATACACGTGAATACCGTTGCTTAAGTTTATAATTGAATGTGAGATCAACAAGTAATTAGGAATAAAATTTCTTCATACTCATAATTGAAAATCAATTGAAATAATGTCAAAATCAATATTAACACATTATTACAATAAATAATAACAAAATATCAGCAATATTATAGCCAATAATATCACAGCCAAATAATCATTTTAAGTTAATCGTTTCATCGAAATAATAATAGTGAATATACCTTAAATAAGAATATATATATTCGAACTGTGTCCTGCAGAAAATCACTTAATTTTAAATATTTTTCTTTAAGAATTCTATGAATTCTTGTGATATTTATTGCAAAAATAATATTTTTCCTTATGTTAAAAAAAAAATATTTTTTTCATATTTAGTCATATATTCGAAAATATTTTTTTATAAAGTGAAGGAATTCCATTTCCATAGAAGGACATTTTGATATTCTCATAATTTGTGTGGATGGAGGATACTTTAATAATAAATAATATCTACATTCAAAATTTAAATGCTGTGTACATTGTATTAGAAATTTAATTTTTTTTATATAGGCCTGAATACAGCATCGCATGATGAAGGACATAATTGGAGAAACCAAAGCAGTATGTTTTATTTGTATATTAAATAATAAGTAAAAAGCACAATTATAACAAATAAAAAAATAAAACAGGATAAATACAAGCATTATTTTCATTTATTTCAATTAAAACTGAAGTAAATTGGGAATTTTCTTCATATAATATTACATTTTTGATATTAACAAGCAAAAGTGTGTTTATTTTTTGCAAACATTTTATTACGCAACGAAATCATATTTAGTATAATTATATTGATATAACTGTACTTTAAATGTATATATATAATACTAATGCATTTGAAAAATATAACTATTTATTCTAATTTAAAGGCTGTAAAGTCATATTGGTAGAATAGTTTATTAAAACTGAATGAGTGTAATATAAACTCGTTTATTCTCTAGTGGATAATACAACAGCAGACGTTATTGGACATAATAGGAGATATGCAATAGGTATGGTAAAAATTACAGTTTGAAATTTTTATTTTCTAGTAGATGCGTGTCAGTCTTAATATTCTTTTAAATACAATTATAAATGAATGATAAAAATGCTAAAAAATCAATCAAATAACCATTATTCCAAAACTCTAATTTGTTGGCGGTTTAACTTTTTATTAATCATTATTAACACCCCATTTTTTTAATTCTTCATCGAAATAGAAATATTAAAAAAAATAACTTGAAAAACAAAAATAAAATGCTATAAATAGACATAAATATTTATTTACCATTAGTACAAAATTCTGCATTGCTTTAGATATTTCTTGATGAGTGTTCATCAATATTTTTTAATAAAAATGACTTCGTTATTCGCTCTTTGTTTAAAAACAGGGATTTAATTAGTTTTATTTTTATATTTGATATTACAACTCATATTTTTTATAACAGACAGTTTTAAATTCATGCAAGTTTTTATGTTAAAAAAAATGAAATATAAATTTCAATCTAAAATGTTTTAAAAACATACATAGAAATGTAGAAATACGCCTTTGTTTAAAAGTATTAAGTTGAATGTGAGATAAACAAGCAAGTAGGAATGAAATTTCTTCAAACTAATAATTGTAAATCAATTGAAATAATGTCAAAATCAATGTTAAAACAATATTACAATCAATAATAACAAAAAAAAAACAATATTATGGCCAATAATATCACAACCAAATAATAATTATAAAACAATCAATTGTTTCATCGAAATAATAGTGAATATACTATAAATAATAAAATATAGTCTTGTTTTAAGAATATATATTCGAACTATGTTCTGCAGAACCACTTCATTCTAAATATTTTTCTGATGAGTTCTGCGAATTCTTGTTGTATTTATTACAAAAATAATATTTGCCCTAATATGTTAAAAACAAAATTATTTGTTTCCATATTTAGTCCTGTTTTCGTGAATATTTATTTTTAAACTGAACTCTGTTTCCCCAGAACCACCCAAAATTTCTTTCCAGTTTAATATATTTGTTCGATAAATATTATTTTGTTATCTGCATTTCGTCCTGGTGTAGCAATATTATTGACCGGTAGTGCATATCTACGATAGGTTACTTGGTACAACATTTAGTAGGAAATATCTAATAACATTTTTTCTGCGAATTATTTTATATTCTGCATGATTAAATCTTTTTTTGTTCAATGCCTTCTATTAGCTCACACTCTTCCTATATATATACACTGAAGTGACAAAAGTCATGGGATACCTCTTAATATCGTGTCGGCCCTCCTTTCGCTCGGCGAAGTGCAGCAACTCGACGTATGGACTCAACAAGTCGTTGGAAGTCTTCTGCAGGAATTTGAGCCATGCTGTCTATAACGTCCATAATTGTGAAAGCGTTGATGGTGCAGGATTTTGGGCACGAACAGACCTCTCGATGATGTCCCATAAATGCTTGGGATTCATGTCGGGCGATCTAGGTGGCCAGATAATTCGTTGGAATTGTCCAGAATGTTCTTCAAACCAATCGCGAACAGTTGTGGCCCGGTGACATGGCGCATTGTCATCCATAAAAATCCCATCGTTGTTTGGGTACATGAAGTCCATGAATGGCTGCAAGTGATCTCCAAGTAGCTGAACATAAGCATTTCCAGACAATGTTCGGTCCAGTCGCACCAGAGGACCAAGTCCATGCCATGAAAAAACAGCCCACACCATTACGGAGTCACCACCAGCTTGAACAGTGCCTTGCTGACAGTTTGGGTCCATGGCTTCGTGGGGTCTGCGCCACACTCGAACCCTACCATCAGCTCTTACCAAACTGAAATCGTGACTCATCGGACCAGGCCACGGTTTTCTATTCATCTAGGGGACCAACCGATATGCTCACGTGCCCACGAGAGTCGCTGCAAGCGATGTCGTTCTGTCAGTAAAGGCACTCGAGTCGGTCTTCTGCTGGAATAGCCCAAGAAAGCCAAATTTCTCCGCACAGTTCTAACAGACAAGTCTCTTGTACGTCCCACATTGATTTCTGCGGTTATTTGACGCAGTGTTGCTTGTCTGTTAGAATTTACGACTCTTTGCAGACGTCGCCGGTCTCGGTCGTTAAGTGCAGGCGGTCGACCACTGCGCTGTCCATGGTGGGATGTTATGCCTGAAATTTCATACTCTCAGCACACTCTTGACACAGTGGATCTGGGAATGTTGAATTCCCTAACGATTTCCGAAATGGCATGACCCATGCGTCTAGCTCAACTAACATTCCGCGTTCAAAGTCTGTTAATTCCCGTCGTGCGGTCATCATCACGTCAAAACCTCTTCACATGAATAACTTGAACAGAAATGAAAGCTCTGCGAAAGCACTGCGCATTTATACCTGTTCTACGCGATGCTACTGCCATCTGAAAATTTGCATACTGCTATCCCATGACTTTTGTCACTTCAGTGTATATATCTTGTTCGAATTTTCAATCTTAAATAAAATAATTTTTTATTCATCCACTCAAGTTCAAATACATTTTTTTGAACTTGTAAGTGGATGACACTTGATGTTAATACATTTTTTCAAATATTAATTAATTAATTAAATTTATTTAATTAATTTTAGTTTTTTTTTTATATTTAAGTTACATGTATCTAATAATAGATGGCCCCAGATGTAAAGGCAAAATTTCAACTTAATTTGTAAAGCACTTTTATGCAATATGGTAAAATAAAAAGTATTAATTGACTTTAAATTTTTTTTTTTTTATATTACTTGTTATCTTGGATAAATATATTTATTCTCTTTTGCAGGTCCTGGAATTAAAAAACGGAAATTAATCTACCACGCCAACTGGGAGGTTATTGGGGTATTATATGTGGACCTGATGAAAGGAATTCTGAAGGTTTAACTGTAAGGGATGTCGCATTATCTGTTTTGAAAGAGCTTCGTAATAAAAATAGAAACTTATTTAATTCCCCACCACCAATTTTACACTTACATGGCAATATATCTATCATGTGTTACACATCAGATAGCACAGATGAAGCCGTTCTAATTAGTGCTAAAACAATAAGGAAGCACTTCTTTTATCCATGTAATATGTATTATTTCCTCCTTACAAATGGCAGGAAAAGGGAAGCCGTTTATTTTCATACACCCAATAATGAATTATACAAAAGAGGGTTTAGAGAGAAAGGGGTTTTAATAAATTTTGAGTGAAACTTTTTTACATTTATTCATAAACATTATTCCTGCTGAATTCTAATTTGGTGTTGAATAATCTATGAAATGATTTTACACGCAAGTCATGCTTTTTGGCGAGGAAGGAAAGTGGGACGAAAACAGAGGTAGCCGCGGTACAAAGCGCAAAGCTTTAGGTGACCACGAAGGTGAACTACAGGTACGGGAGGTTGACGACCCTGGTAAGTCCATTTCTATTGTTCATTGTAATGTCCACTCAACAGAAACAAGTAACATTTATTTTCGAAGTGGCTCAGTTACCTGCAAATATAACCATAGAGAAATTCCTCAAACAAGTACAATTAATTCTCAAATTAACATGGAAAGTGAGCCTGCAAGTTCAGGGGTCATCCCTACTAGTAACTTTCCCATTTTTCATAAAGGGAGGAGACCCTGTTGAGCAAATTGGGCAAATTAACTGCTCATCTGAAAATAACCAGGCTAGCACAGGAGCCAGAAAACGACTCCGAACTTCAGGAATTTCTAAAACTAAAAAAAATTTGTACGGAATTCAATTTTAATACTTAAAAACATGCTCACCCCTTGTATTACCCTGATGCTATACAGGGGTATAAATTTGAATCAGATTTTACCCACTATTGAGCCTTATTTTCAATCATATAATAGTATTGGTGTTGTTATAAAGTGTTTACCTGGTGAAAATTATTATTGTAATGATATTTTTCAATTGTTATGTAAATATATTACTGAGCCCTTCATTATAATAAGTGAAGAGTCTGCTGAGGGGGTATTACACTGGCATATGATATGGCTTACCAGTAAACGTAGTGATAATGCTAAACGTTTATTACAAAAATATTTATTATCCATATCCCAAAATTTCAGTATTGCATGTCAACAAACAAGAAGTTTAAACATTTATTACGTTATATTTTGAAGGAGCTACAATCTATTGGAATTGCGCATTCAATTCATTTATTTGACTACGCAATGCTTATTTTGCAAAGCGAACAACCTTATCAAAAGGCTGAGCCAGTAATCAGTGCCAAATCCAATGATTACAGACATTTTAAAAGCAATGCAAAAGTATCATGTTTACAACTACGACGAGTTAATGAAGCGGTGTCCTCATATTATGATCAAATATTTACACAAACCCAGTTTAGAATCTATTATTTCCAACTGTAAATTGTTTTTACTTAAACCTAATAATGTCCTTTCAATACTTGAACGTGGTCTCGGCCAATGGCCAACGATGCCATTTTTTAAGCTTTGGGCTTTCTTGGAGCACCAAGGTGTGGAGCCTGGTGATTTTATTCTCGATTTTGGAATGTTTTTTTTCGCTCCACCGATAAACATAACGTGCTCGTTTTGACAGGGTGGCTCTAACGCCGGCAAAACAACTTTTATTAGACCCTTACTTGAAATATTTAACTTCGGAGAAGTAGTGTCAGGTGGTAATTTTATGTTTCAAAACTGTATTAATAAAAAGACTTCCATATGGGAAGAGCCCTTAATAGGCAGTGATTATGTTGAAATGTGTAAAGGGTATTTGAGGGTATGAACACTCCAAGTACCTGTTAAGTTCAAGGCACCTCAAACTCCATAGAACTCCAATTCTAATAACTACCAACAAGGATATCTGGACTTACTGCAGTGGGAGACGAGGAAGCCCTACGTAATCGTATTTTATTATACATGTTTTCACAACCTGCTGTATCTCTTAGTGCCAGAGACCGAGCCTGGTGGAAGCAGTCTTACACAAACTATAGTGGATGGTGTACAAAGCTTAGCAACTAATCGTAAAAAATCGCAACTTGCAGCAAGCACTGAACATACTGAACCAGAGGGAAATAGCGAGCTATGTGGGGACAGTCAACACCTTCATACAGGGAGCGAACCAAGTAGTCCAGAACGCGAATTTTATAGCGGACCAAGTCAGCCAAGTCCTACCAGTCTTGAGCGGCAAGTAGCATGGCCCATAAGTATACTTTAATTGTTTATTTATTCAATATACTAATGAGCCCTGCTTCTTAATAGGGAGTTCAACTACCGACGAGGTCGCAGCAGCGGAAAGCGAGGACGAGTACAGCGCCAACAGCCCAGGACCTTCAAGCAACAATAGCTCCCACAGTTAACAACAACAGACACTCCAGCGGAAACTCTACCGGAGGTGGCTCAGGGGGGGACGAAGCATCACCCACATGCAATTACCCTTATAGAGGATGTGGAAATGTTAGAAGATCTTTTTAAGTTTGGAGGCGGAAGCAAATGCACTAATAGCCATAGGGGACGACCTGGAATTATTGAAGAATTTGAGTCGAAGCTTTCTAATAACGAGTTGTGTGGGGTATCAGAGCTTGAAGAAGTACAGCAACATGAAATTCCAACAGAATCAATCATGGATTGGCAGCTTCCTTGTGCCAGCACAGTAGAAGATTGGAAAACCTATTACAAGCCGGCAAATTTTGTTACGAATATTTGAACTTTTTTAAAAATTTTTTAAATTTTTTTGGTGGTGGTTAAAAAATGCTTACTGTGTGTTATGAAAATACTAATGTATACTACATTAAGAATTTATACCCTGTATAGCATCAGGGTAATACAAGGGGTGAGCATGTTTTTTAAGTATTAAAATTGAATTCCGTACAAAAATTTTTTAGTTTTAGAAATTCCTGAAGTTCGAGTCGTTTTCTGGCTCCTGTGCTAGCCTGGTTATTTTCAGATGAGCAGTTAATTTGCCCAATTTGCTCAACAGGGTCTCCCTCCTTTATGAAAATGGGAAAGTTACTAGTAGGATGACCCCTGAACTTGCAGCAGGCTCACTTTCCATGTTAATTTGAGAATTAATTGTACTTGTTTGAGGAATTTCTCTATGGTTATATTTTGCAGGTAACTGAGCCACTTCGAAAATAAATGTTACTTTGTTTCTGTTGAGGACATTACAATGAACAATAAAAGAAATGGACTTACCAGGGTCGTCAACCTCCCGTACCTGTAGTTCACCTTCGTGGTCACCTAAAGCTTTGCGCTTTGTACCGCGGCTACCTTCCTGTTTTCGTCCCACTTTCCTTCCCTTTAACCTGGCCTTTTATCGCAAACCATTGTTTAGCGCCATACTTGGGATGCTTGGGAGGCATGACGACGCTCTGGATCTTATGATCAAATAGGCTTAACTCCACTATATACTTACACATTCCCACACAGATAACACTTATCTCACTTAGTGAACCATACGACACAGTTGCAAATCCTCACGCTTATCAGTGCAGCTGTGAGTATCTCCGTGGAAAAATATAACCACCTTTCCGTTATCTTATAGATAGTATAGATAGACACTGAGACCGCCGCAGCTGCGCAGCCCTGGCGAGCCCCATGGCTCCACTCACCATTTATCTTAGATCGAGTAATAAAACTCCAAGGTTAAAACGTCCCATTTCCTTTTACAATGCTTTTTTGCTGATCTCTTAAACAATTTAGACATCCAGCCTTCTAATTTAATTCCTAATTTTCCGCCAGTTCGAGTAAATTCGAAAGTCACTTTCCATCTTGGCGATTTACCTTTTCAAACCAAACAGTTACCTCATCATATCATAAAAATTTCTTTTGAACAATACAAAATGAACATTGGAAAGATAGAATCATTTTAGCCTCCGACGCCTCTAAGACAGAACTTAAACATTCAATAGCGATCATTAATTCCTTTTCACAAGAGTCTTTATCTGGACAGATTTCAAATCATAATAGTATTTTCACAGGAGAAGCCCTAGCACTCCTGTTAACTCTTTCTACTTATGTTCATTCTGCTCATAAATATATTATTCTCACAGATAGTCTATCCGTTCTTCTAGCGTTACAAAATTGTAACATACATTCTAATCGTATCATTCAGTTTCTGGGTAATAAACTTCAAGATCTTAGCAATAGTATTTCATCAATTGAATTAATCTGGTCCCCAGGACATGTTGGTATTAAGGAAAATGAACTAGCAGACTCCCTCGCGAAATCTGCAACAGATTCAGTAATCTTTCATTGGATTTCACCGGAAGATCTCATCTTTCAACAAAAAAGAAAGCACAACTTAAAGCAACGGAACAGTGGAAGGGTAGCAAATATGCTCAGGAACTCATGCACTTGAATAATATTAAACCTACACACAGACTTTTTCCTAATAATCGAAGGGAAGATACTCTTATATCCAGGTTCCGCACAAAAACATATCCTTTACAACGCAAAACTCCACAGATTTGGCCTAACCTCTTCTCCATTATGTTCAATCTGCAAAACTCCAGAAACAGTGGAACACATTTTGTTCCAATGCAAAAATATGAAATTCCCGAAACAAACTCCAAAGTGCTTTTTGGTTATAAAGTTCTTTCATACTCATGGCTATTCGATATGTCTGAAGATGCTTATTATAAAACAACTGTAATTCTACAATTCCTACGAAAAGTCTCGTAACCCCGTCTTCTATGGGGTACCCCATATTGGTTTTTTTTTTGTGTTAGCTCTTTTATCATTTTTAGTTTCAAGTACTAGTAGTACTTCATGCGTTCTAAATCATCGTCTAAATGCTAAAATGTTTCATCGTTTGATTAGTATTTTATCCATTTCTTTCATGTCCAAATATACTTATTTTATTGTTATTCTTTTGATTGTTAGAAAGTGTCGACAACGTTTATGGTATTTCAGAAGGTATTTTGGACTCCTGAAATTTCAAGGTGATTTCAGTGTTTTCGAATTTTTTCAATGATTTTGGAATTTTAAATTTTTGAGTGTATTTTAAGGGGTCTTATTTACACTTCTGCAAATTTGGTTGACGGTAAAAACATTAGGATAATTTGAGATAAAGCAGCGTCAAGGAGCATACATCTCAAAGCGCCAAGTCAAGTTCGTTGATGTATGTGTATGAAAAATTTCGGGTCAAAGAAGAGTTTTTTTTCTACTGTAGTCTTTGCATTAAAATGAAAAATAATCGGGAATAACTTCATGAAATAATTTTTTCAATATGTATTATTTTGTGAATACATATTTCGGATATTTAAAATAAGGATTATAAGTAAAAGAATTATCTAAATTTTAAAAAAATGAGCGCTTTTCTTAGAAATAGGATAACCCTGTTAAGTGCAGTTTGAAAATAATACTCACATACATGTCGCGCAAGTTTAGCCGTTTTACATGTTGATAGCAGCATATACTCACTATGAATATTTTAATCAATGAATGTGATGGAATCACAAAAAGGTTCAGGAAAACCGATAGTATTATGTGAAACGATTTAGGGATTGAGCTATTAAATAAATTAATAAAATAATCATTACAGGAAAGATTAAATTGCATAAAAGTTCTTTTAATTTTAGGCAGTAGACAAAGTCAAATATCTCTAAGCGGT
>BPLR01014336.1:0-66632 GCA_021605095.1 Caerostris extrusa | reverse complement strand
TCATGTAGTTAATCCGTTACGTATTGCTATCTACCTTCTCAGTGGTGTACTCCGGGCAATGTCTATCAGACGGCAAAATGATCTACAAACACGGCGGCTTCAGTCACAGCGTATACTCAGAGCACGTTTCTTAGAGTTCTGCAGTGTGAGACGCCGGTTGTTTGCCCCCAAAACAATAGTGAGGATAATTAGAAGAGACCCTTAGGTGCTCTCCTTCCATTTGAGGATATTGCTGCTAGGAAACAGTCGCAAACCCTGGCACGATCCTATTCCACATGATATCCCTGAATGGCCTAGAGAAAAACCTGTGGCGCATTGCAGCTACACGGCTTCTTTTCTGTGATGTCTAGCCGATTGTCTCCTCTCAAGCGCAGCTTCATGTGGATTCGAGGCTGACTTCTGACCTCATCCATCTCCGCAGGTAGCGATAACCAGGAAGGAAGTGGATATGCCTCTGCTTCGTGTTCTGCACCAGCTTCCTGCTTTACTTTTTATGTTGGAAGCGTACGTTGGATCGCTAGACTTGAGTTGGAGGTGGATTAGCGTGCATACGTTCGGATGGTCTTACGTGCTATCCTTGTTCTTTTTGAATTTATTTTTGATGATACTAATCTCTGTTGTCCTATAAACTTGCCATTGGATTATTACATCATGCAATTCCATGATGTACTGTGAATGAAAAATTACGATTTATCATGACGTATCTTTTACAAATATTATTGCTCTTAACTATGTTTAGGAGTGATAAAGTCATAGGCTACGAAAGTCAACTGCAAAGGAAATGTTGCCTATAGTCAGTGCATGCCTCAGCTCCACCTCCGAGTTATATCTACATAAAGTCTTTGCACATTTTGATAATTATTAAATCAGTGATATTTTACTAAATTAAATAGGAGTGGAAAGTTAATAAAAAATTTAAGCCTAATAAATCAGAAACTTTAGCGATGGGATTAACCAAAGCTGGCGAAAGTTGAAATCGTGTTGCAATCGCGGTGACTCAAAGCCATACGCGGCAGTTGGCGAAAAAGGTTGCCCACTCTGCATTGTACCTATAAAAACAACAAACCACAGTCTGTGGCACAGGCGCGATTACTCTGGCTTTGCAGAACTCATTGTAGTCGCTGCTTATGGAAAGCTCGTTGGATTAGATTCAGTGGCATCGGCCGATTTCATCACTCACACGAACCCGTGGGATCGCGCTCGCTGAAAACAGTGGCCAAAATGGATATGGCGAAATTATAGTTACAGATCGCAATCTCATTGCCTTTCTCGTCTAGAGCGTTCCAGGTGTGGCACATGCAGAGAAATTGATGAGACAGGAAGCGATTAATTCTCGTTATGCGTTTTAGCCTCTAAATACTCTTTTTGAAGCGTCTTATTGAGTCCAGCACCAACGCATCGAAGAAGAACCTAAATCGAAAGGGTTCACGCAGCCTACCAAATGACTATTACATCGACCATCGACAAGATGTGGTATTTACGGCCGTACGATGTTAAAGTATGGCCGATTGTATTTATCTGGAAAGAGCTGGGTAAACCTCAAACAAAAAGCGTACTCTGTAATTCTTGCTGGATGGAAAGTGAAAGCATTACACATTAAAAAGGAGATTGCACTTTGGAAGCTAAAGCTTTATAGCCGTGTACTATGTTGCAAACGCCGATTGTGTATTGATCGATCCGCAGGCAAAAATAGGCAAATAAGGGATCTTATAAGCTTGGAAAGAACAAATTGGGTTTTCTTTTATTCTGATCAAGCATACATCTTGAAATTGTGAAGAAGTAGCAGTTTTTGCTTTTGTTTTTATCCGCCGTGAAATGTAAATAATGAATGTTTTTTACATATTTGGTATATAAATGCTCTTGTTTTATGAAATGTGCTACCAATGGTTATTTATAATGGAGTTACCGAATAGTTAACATGCTTTTATGATTGCTACGTTTATTTATTGCTAAGCTTATTATGTTGGTCTGGAGTTTGTCCGGATATTAATACCTCCTTATATATATATTGATGATCAGACACGACAATGAATAACACTCAGATTTGGTTTGGCTTTGCTCGCTCTGCGTGTTCATTTTTTGCACACACTCTAGGCACTCAGGATGGGATCTGCAGTTTGGCGATTCCGAACCACTAGCAAAGCATCCAGGTTTCTCACACGACCTGAAACCTGCGTGAGCTTTTCCCAAAAGGCCAAGTGCCTTCAACCAGTGGCCATGGAAGCACGCATGAATAACAGAAGAAATGAATGCATTAGTGTGAAAACCGAAGTAATTTATTGACAGATATTTAAAAATGCATGAGTAGTATATGAAATTAGGGCTTGATAGCCATGAGAGACTAGCGCTCTGGTTCTTGGGGTCAAGACCTTCAGGCAAGCGAGTCCCAGAGTTGCCAAGGGGAAGGGTTATAGTGGTTCGAATTCACTTTAAGCCGTAGGTCCCAAATCTAATGAGTGACTGTTGGGAGTGTGTGGGCTCACAATCCTGACCATAAAAGAAAAACTTCTACTCTCTTGAAATTCAAGTAGTTGGCAGACCGCCTTGTCCACCATGGGGCTGTTGCGCTAATGAAGTATAAGTGAAGTACATAATTTATATAATAATAAAAACAGTTTTCAAATTCGTATTAGTCTAATCCTTAAAAACCCAGATTTTGAGTAATATTTTTAGTTCCACCCCCATAGGAGCAAGAATAAATAAATTTTCTTGGGAATAAAGACAATTAACTTTAATTTAATTAAATATTGTTAATATTTTACTTTGAATAAAAACAATTATAATTTAGGCCGCCAGACGGTGTGAAGAAAAAGATTTTTGATTAATTATAAAAAACTAATTAGTATATTTCGTAAATTTTTGGCGGGACACAAGGTTCAAAAAGGAAAAGAATTAGTGCGCTAAGTATTATAGTTTTTAAAGTTACATTGAAATACTGACATACACACATAAAACATTTATGCTTATGTACATAGATTATTTGGAAAGCCCGACTCGTGATCAGTGGTACGGGCAGCTGGTGAGCATTAGAACCGAGGTTCAACCATTGGTAAAGCCCGCCATAAAATGAAGCTGGGCAATTCCCTCTTCCTCAATGCAGACACGGAGTCGTCAGACTTCTATCCAAAGATGCTCTATCACAACAGAAACTGCCCTTACTCCCTTTATCCATGAGTATTACTCATATGAGCCACTGTAGATGCCCATCCCGCTCTGTAGGACACTGAGGATTAGACACGGACACGAAAATTTAGTGGCAAAATGTATGTTAGCACTGCAACAACTCAGCTCCTATCACTCATTATTATATCCATTTGGCTAACGCTGAATCTGCTACAACTGAGGGGCAGCACAGACTAAAATCTAGGCATAGTTACATTATTAGTAACATGCATCCATAAACTGAAATCATATTATTTAAATTTCCACAAAACATTTTCCTTTTCTAATGCAGCTGGCATACACTTAGACAGCTGTCTTGGATGCGTAAGGCAAGCTCTGCACAGACGTTACTCACTTTGCATTACCCAGGGGGCACGTGCTTAACTTGAAGATAAGCCAGGAACGCGGAGTAACAATGCCCTCATGCAAACGCTCTACGATCATATTAGACCGGGACCTACGGTTTAAAGTGGATTCCGAACCACTACAAACATCCATAGCACCACCGGGACTCGTACCCGAGAGCCTTGTGGTACCAGGGCGCCGTGGAAGCGCACACTGGCCATAAACCATTTCGTGGCCCATTTTCCAAAACATATGTTTGAAAGTGCATATAGACTCTCAAGCATCTTATACAAATAAATTCAATGTGATGTTTTATACAAGTGTACCTACTGCTGCCAAGTAGCACTCCTTTTCTTTGCATCTCCTGACTAATGAAACTTGCCTTAGAAAATGCATATACTATATTAAGCCCTTATGATAGTAAAAATTTAATAAATGACTTGCAGCTGTTAAATATTACCGTAGCATGTAGCGCTCACTGTTCTTCTCGCTATATGAACTTGCTTCTTTTCTATTGTTACCGCGAGAAGCGTGAGAAAGCATAATTTAGCAGCCTCAGCTATCGCCAAGAAATAATGAAAAATGAAACCCTTTACTTTTCAGTTTATTTCATTTTTCTTCTCTCAGAACACATCTTTCATCTAAAATAATGAGTTATAATGCCTCAGTTTCTTAGTTACGGCATAGAAGAAGGGAAAATTTTATTTTTCTGACTATATATTATTTATACTATGTATGAGGCTATTTTATAGTATACTTTTTTATAAAAATTTTATTTGCGTATAGCCGAAAGAGATCTACAATAACGGCTACAGTAATAAAGTCTGAAAGAAACTTCATTTGTGGAAAACCTGAATTGAATTCTGCCCTAAAAAGAGTGCAATCCGAAAGAAATCTATAGCAAAATTCATTCTTCGGCTTTTTGTTCACAACTTGAAAACATAGTTTTACTAAACGCCGAATGAAAAGGAGACTGCTGCGAGATTGTGTGTCGACACAGATTATTTTTATCCTTATGTAAATAATACTACTATGGTATATTTTAATTAATACTATCATTATTCATTCTCAAATTGTGACAAAAGTTTTAATAACGGGCACACTGAATGAGCTCAAATGGGCTGCTGCAGCGCTCTGGCGCTCGGTGCCACAGGTTTTCCGCGTTCGCTGTCCCGGTGGTGCCAGGGAGGTTTGTAGAAGTGGTTCGGAATCCATACTCTTAAGGGTAGGTCTGCATCCTACGACTGCAGAGCGTCGCTCGTGTAGAAGTGGGCAGACTTCCTGCCTACGGGTCTGCTCCATCAAGCACAGAGTGAGCTCCGCTTTCCCCTTCTCTAACCGTGTAGTGCCATGCGGGTTTCGTGGGCTTGGTGTAAGATTGTGTTATCTACCAAGTGGAATAAGTAACAACAACAGGTTTTAATCAAATTTAATGTAAATACGGAATTGGCTTAATTGCACTTTTACAGCACGCCAAGTGAAGAGCAATGGAAACGGCACAGAAAAGTGTACGAATGACAAATAAACACTAAAAAAGAAACAATTTTATTTTCCTTTTCCCATATTTTCCCACGTCATCTAAGCCAAAGCTCTCCGTTCAACTCAAAAGGATAAATGAAATCGCCCCAACTACGGAATTTAAGTTGCGCGCGAAGTTAGCAGTGCAGAAGTGACCTCGGCACAAAATTTCGCCCAGCGGAGTCCATTGCGCAGCTGACTGCTTTCAGAAATGACTGCTTTCCAAAAACCGTGGTGGTAAAGGGGATTGCCCTGACTTCAGGACTGCTTGGTGGGGAGTTTCTTCCATTTTTCCCAGGCGCGTCATTTTCCAACAATCCATGAAAGTTTTTTCCCCACCCATAGCCGCCAAAAATTCCTGATCTAATGGGTAGTGGCCAGAAAACTAGAGTGTGGTTAGAACTCACTGAAAGTGCGTGTTTGAAATGAATAAACTCTTTTGATGGTAAATGCAAAATGTAAGTAAAATCTCTGGTTTGCTGTGTTAATCTGGTGGAGTTTTCTAAATCTCATCATACAATAAGTAATTGACGGATACTTATCCCTTCTGCCCGTTTACACTTCCTTGAAATGTAAAGTGGACAAGAGAGAGAAATTCTGTAATATTTGGTTACTTATAGGTATGTATATATATAAACAGATTGAGTATTTGAATTGAATTATCATACTGAATTAGCTTGATATTTGCGCTTATTTTTACTTAATATTTTAAAATAAATATGTTATGCTTAAGTTAGTTGTTGCTTATTGCATCCGTGCATGGGTAAGGTGGTGCTAGGGCAGCTTCTGCTAATGGTGACTTGTAGGCAGAAGTCCGCCGGACCCTTCCGAGCCTCTGCGTTGAGGCGGACAGTGCCTCCTGCAACTCCTTCTCTGCAGGTGCTTCCACCCCCGACGCATGCCATGCAGAATCTTTTTTTTCTGTAGATCCCACTAAAGGTAAACATCTATAACCACAGCCCAGGGAACCGGTCTCCGGGCAAAATGGGAAGCTTCATAAGATGAGCAATCTGCAGTTGGAAAGTGTCTAACTTGGTTCCGTGTCACTGGAGAAGTGAGTGTAAAAGCCTCTCCAGAGGACTGCTGGGAAGAAATACCTAGCATTTGCGCTGGCGCGGGAGTCCGGAATAGACCCCTCCAAGGGTCCGGACTTACTTAGGCATGCCGAACATCCCAGCCATCTGAGGTTCCCTCGTTTTTTGGAAAACAGTGCCCTTCCAATAAGCCGCCAGTGGATTTCGCTGGAACCTCCTCCCCGCCAATGCCATGCTCACTAGCGCGCACGTTGCCACAGAACCCAGTTAAAACATAGCAACGTGTACATACGCAACACATTTGTTTATTTTTGTTCTTTTCTATGGCATACGCAATAAAATTCTCCTTTTCAAATTGTTTACCTTCTCTACTTCAAGTGCCGAAAAGAGGATATTTCTCACTGAGAGCTCAAATTTTTTAACAGCATGCTAATCTTCTGCAACCCAAAATAAATCTCGTGCCTTTATTGCTTTTTTAATGGCATGAGAAAAACCCCTGAGGCTTTATCATAATACGCCAATAAAAAAGATACCTCTAAAGCAATACCGTGTGTAAAACTCATTCAAATGCTACCCGATTTTTCTCCTGCATTACTTAAACTTCCTAAATTTTTTTTAATTTTCCCTCTCGTGATTTTTTCTAGCAGCTTTTAATGAGTTCTTTAAAACATTGTGAACTTTTAACTGGCTGACATCTTAATCTAAACTCAAAATATTAAATATCATAAAATTAAGTGTTTATTATAAATTATCTCATATTGTAAGGATGGGTGGATGTAAAATGCTCCAACATAAAAATCATATGACTTAAAATTATACGAATTAAATTCAATTTTCAATTCTTCATAATAACTCACACTTCCCTTATATCTTCTTCAAATTTTCAATCAATAAAATACTTTTCATCCAACCACTCAAGTTCAAATACATTTTTTAATCCAGTGAATTGACACCCCAGTTAATACATTTTTCAAATATTAATTCATTAAATAAATTTAATTAATTCAAACCCCAACTTTTAAATTTAAGCTTCTATTATCTAACCTAGATGGCGCCAGATAAACTTTAAAAATAAATAGAAAATTATTTATAAAGTTAACAATATAATTGAAAAAAGAGGAATTGACTTAAATTTTTTTTTTTATATTATTTTTTTCAGACCTTGGCATACTCTGCGCCAAACTCTTGTTAAATGACAGCCATGGGAAAAAATGTATTAAACTGAACAAAAAAATTCAATACATTTATCCTCAACCTTAAACAAACGGGAGATGCTTAGTTAATGTAGAAGTTGATGTATGTCATTAGTCTGATTTTACAGCATTATTTTTCAACTTATTTTCAAAAACTTCTTCTTCTTACTGCACAATAGCCCCATGGAGGTGCCGCGCCTCAAAGCCAGATTCCCGTGGAAAACATGAGTGTTGTTTTTGGCAAAGTATCAGCCCCTATTCCCAAACGCTGTGCCAGCCGGTATATAAGACCACCCAACAGCAAAAGGGATTCTGAACCACTACAAACATCCATGGCACTGCTGGATCCTTCTGAACCTGTACTTGTACCCGTACTCGGAACCCATACCCCGAAATTCCCGTACTGAACCTGCGCCCTACCAAATGCCCCATTTCAAACTAGTAATGTTAGGATTTTGGAAAATTGCAGTGTGTGAAACAATTATTAAGTGCATGGAAAATTGATCCCGTTAATTTATATACAGTGTAGGAACCTCTGTGTTTCGAACCAAGGGAGACGCTAAATAATTCGACTTATGGAGGATTTCTTCGACTTCTATTACCTATTCGTGGCGTGAAATATTCTGACTTGGTAGAGGTTTAGATTCTTTTCTCAAACTTATTTGAGTTAGAGAGGTAAACAGCAACCAAGTTACAGAGTGGTAATAAACATGTTTATTTGCAACTTAAAAGCTTGTATTAAGTGCACCAGCAATGAAAAATCAAAGTAAATCCTAAACAATCCTTAAAAATTAAAAATATTATGCATTCAAAAAGTCAGACATTTATTTATTTATTTTTTTGCTTTAGACAGTCTGATCGTTTCTCTACCTATAGCATTGTATATGCTGCCAAAAGAGCAACAGAAAATTCTTCCGAAATCAAACAGCAATGCTGTAACCAGAAATCGAAGTGAAGTTACGTATTGCTCTTGTCTGTTAGAACTGTGAGAATTTGGCTTTCTTGGGCTATTCCAGCAGAAGACCTAACTCGAGTGCCTTTACTGACAGAACGACATCGCTTGCAGCGACTCTCGTGGGCACGTGAGCATATCGGTTGGTCCCTAGATGAATGGAAAACCATGGCGTGGTCCGATGAGTCACGATTTCAGTTGGTAAGAGCTGAGTTTGTAGGGTCTAGAGTGTGGCGCAGACCCCACGAAGCCATGGACTCAAACTGTCAGCAAGGCACTGTTCAAGCTGGTGGTGGCTCCGTAGTGGTGTGGGCTATTTTTTCATGACATGGACTTGGTCCTCTGGTCTGACTGGACCGAACATTGACTGGAAATGCTTTTATGTTCAGTTACTTGAAATCACTTGCAGCCATTCATGGACTTCATGTACCCAAACAACGATGGGATTTTATGGATGACAATGCGCCATGTCACCGGGGCCACAACAGTTCGCGATTGGTTTGAAGAACATTCTGGACAATTCCAACGAATGATCTGGCCACCTTAGATCGCCCGGACATGAATCCTATCGAGCATTTATGGGACATCATCGAGAGGTCTGTTCGTGCCCAAAATCCTGCACCATCAACGCTTTCACAATTATGGACGTCTATCGAGACAGCATGGCTCAATATTCCTGCAGAAGACTTCCAACGACTTTGTTGAGTCCATGCCAAGTCGAGTTGCTGCACTTCTCGCCTGGCGAAGGAGGGCCGACACGATATTAAGAGGTATCCCATGACTTTTGTCACTTCAGTGTATAGTCCCTGCGGTACTATGAATGTTTGCAGTGGTTCGTAATCCCCTTAAAACCGTAGGTCCCGGTCTAATATGACCAGAGCATTGGGTGTCCGGCTGACAACCCTACAACGTAAAAAGAAACCCTCCCCCCTGTCTCGAAATCTGTCAGTAGGCAGACTTCCTTGGCCCACCACAGTAAGTTGGCCAATCCCTTGACCACCATCAGGGGAGCTGTCGCGCCATTGATGATGATGAAGTCATAATTTGTTATTTTGACAGTATTTTGTTTTAGTTTATCAAATTTAGTTATTTTATTTTCTGCCCGTATTGAAATTATTTTAAATATTAATTCAAAAACCGGCAAGAGTCATTTGAAGCTTTGACTCCGCGGTTAAATCTGTAGGCAAGAATTTTCCATGATAAAAAAAAAAATCGTTCAACCGTAGAAACAAAAACCGTAATCCCTCTTCTTTGAAAACTTAATCCGGCTCATCCTATGTATCCTTTTTTGAAAGGAAAAAAATTTATGGAACAGAACATACATTCAAGTGATTGATGCTGCCCCCCCCCTTCATTTTTGATCGTTAAAATTCATATCTTCGGATCGTTATATGTTACATTATAAAATCCATAAAAAAAATGCACGCTTCAACTACAGCATCGTGGGGCCTGAATGGCCGAGTGGCTAGCGCTCTGGCGCTCGGTACCAGAGGTTTCGAGTTCGAGTCCCGGCGGTGCCATGGATGTTTGTAGTGGCTCGGAATCCACTTTAAACCGTAAGTCCCCGTCTAATAGGATCGTAGAGTGTTGCGGGGCATTGTTACTCCGCGTACTTAGCTTATCTTCCAGTTACACGCGCCCCCTGGGTAATGCAAAGTGAGTAACGTCTGTGCAGCGCTTGCCTTAAGGCATCCAAGACAAGTGTCTAAGTGTTTGCCAGCTGCTTTGGAAAAAAAAAAAAAAACTACAGCCTCGTAAAAGTGGAAATTGTTTCTATGGACAGAAGCATTGTAAAATAAATTCGTCTATTTTATGGCTCAAAAATTAATAAATATTTTATTTAAACGTCTAAACAGTTATAATATTTTAATACTTGGAGGGAAAATGATAATAAAATATTTAATGAATAATTTTCATATTAAATTATGTATGCTACGAATAGTTCACCAATGAGTTAAAAGGTATTGCCTTACGGAAATATTTGTAAAGATATTTGCCCCGCATTTGCTTGTTGCATGAGAAAAACACAGATAACACCCACCACGTCAGCTTTTTACACGCTTTGTTACAATTGCCATTGAATTTCCCTCGTTTATAAAAGCTTTGATTGTATTAATTGCTGTCAGTACATATATTTATTATGTGCCCGACTCGGGGTTCAGTGGCAACATGCACTGCTGGTGAGCAATAGGGCTGAGATTGAATCTACTGACATTTGTGATGTTCAGCATCTTGCCTCGTGAGACTGACTAACTGGTTTGTTTTCACCATACGCTACGCAAATATGAGGTAGATCCCCTTAAAAGTCCTCTCGGATGGTACTGCCCTCCTTCTTCAGTGACATGGAACCAGTCGGACTTCTACCTACTGGTTTCTCCATCACAACAAAAGCTGTTACCTTTCCCTCCAACCATGAGTAGACTACTCATGGGATGTCTGTCCTGCACTGCAGGACACTGAGGATTAGTTCAACAATTTAGAAAATTTAATAGATGAGACTTTTTGAACATATAATAAAAATCAAGTATAAATGTACTATGAAGATTTTCACACTCAGTACTTCAGATTATGCAGGACATGCAGGTTTAACCGGGTTTCCTCTAACACGATACGCAATTACGGGATAGTTCTCCTTAAATATCCTCCCGGATGGCAATGCCCTTCTTCTTCAGCGATACGGATCCAAGTCAGACTTATATTGATGAGTTCTTCTATTCTTCCATTGATGAGTAGATAGGACTCATGGGATGTTTGTCACTCACATCGGGGCACTGAGGATTACACACAACAACATATATAAATACGTATTTAAAATTTTGATAACATGTGGATAACGTGTTGGTCTTCCAAACTAAAGGTGGCCAGTTTGAAACCGATAACTAATGCTCCATTGCCTGTGCTGGGGATAGATATTAGAAATCTATAAGTTGGAAATCTCTTTCAACGGTCTCTAAATGGGGAAAGATTGGTTTGATTTGTTGGTCTAAGATCTTTTGTGTATACTTTAGGCTAATTAGACCGGGACCTGTAGTTAATGTGGATTCGGAACCACTAACAAACATCCGTGCCACCACCAGGATTCGAACTTGACACGTATGGTGCCAAAGGCCAGAACGCTAGCCAATTGGCCGTCATGCCGCAGGGAAGGAATCGAACATCGAAATCGAACTATATTCTTGGTGGAGCAAATGATCAGTATAAGAGGGCAATGAAAAGTTTCCTAAAATTTATTGCAAATCAAACTTGATCTTGTAAATAAAAAAGTTTGAAAATACTTTTATGTGTGCTCATGGTTGTTAAACAATATCACCTCAGAATATATGGAAAGACAAACGAATTATTATGTTGTCAATCCCTTTAACACTCGTTCCCATGGAAATAAAAAGAGGATGGAGAGATTTTGGATGGATCATTATGATCTTTCCTCTCTTTGAAGCTTTTCCATTTGACGAAAGAGGATGATAGGATTTTACGAGAGTTGTGACTGAAAGTATCATTGATACCTGTAAAGAAAAAACACACGGTTCTTACAATTTGTTCGTGAGAGATGTACATACAAATGGGAATTGATTTGTGTTGGGTTAGAAATAACTTGACTCATATTTAAAAATTGATAAAAGAATTTGAATTTGTATATGCACTCCAAGCTGTTTTTATGCTCTGATCTTTTTGCGTGTTTGTGTAGTACATAATTTAAAGCAAAAAAAGCCCACCCGATATTATATCACATTACCACAAATTTTATTAGAAGCGAAATAGCATCTTCGACTACAGCTCTGGTGAGGTGCCACAGGTTTCGGGTTAAAATCCCCGTGGTGCCGTGGATGCTTGTAGGGTTTGGATCCCACTCTAAACTGTAGGTCTTGGTCTAATAGGAATGTAGAGCATTGGACGTATTGCTGAAAACCCTACCCCGTAAAAAGAAAACATCTCCTGTCTTGAAATCTGCCAGTAGGCGGACGGACTTGGCCCACCATAGGTCTGTTGCACCAACGAAGAAGAGGTAGCATCTTCAAGTGACTTTAAGTGATTTTGAATCAGTTTGCTGTTTGTTTTGATTCCAGTTTGCATTTTCAATTATTCTATATAAATACAATGAACGCAACAATATTTCACAACACACACAACTCACTTATGAATATATTCAAATCTATTATCCATTTATAGACTAATTTCCAAATCTTATGCCGATACCAAATGAGGTCTTACCTCAATCGATTCCAATTCCTATCTGATGAACTCCACCATCGGATAGGGCGAATACGCGTTATGGATTTCCTTATATTATCAAGTATAAAGTTATTATATTATCAAGTATTCGAGTTGCCACATTTACAGCGAAGATTATATGTAAATAATGATAACAAATAATATAAAAAGCACAAATAATAAAATTATTCATAAGGATTATTCAATTCCTTATTATTATTATAGGATTATTCAATTCCTTATTATTATTGTAAGGATTATTCAATTCCTTATTATTATTATAAGGATTATTCAATTCCTTATTATTATTGTAAGGATTATTCACTTCCTTCTATTAGCTCACACTCTCCCTATGTATATCTTGTTCAAATGTTCAATCGTTCATAAAATACTTTTTTATTCATCCACTCTAATTCAAATACATTTTTTTTTGTATTTGTAGTGGATGACACTTGAAGTTAATACTGTCTTTCAAATATTAATTCAGTAATTAAATTTAATTAATTAATTTTATTTTTTTTTTTTTAGATTTAAGTTGCATGCATCTATCAATAGATGGCGCCAGATAAACTTAAAAAAATGAATGAAAATTATTTATGAAGGACCTTTCTGCAATATAGTGAAAAAGGCAGGAATTGACTTTAAAATTTTTAATGTTTTATTACTGAATGAACATTGGTATAACTCATGTTCCATTTATAGACGACATGAAAGGGCCCACAGACGGCCGATGAAGAAAGTATATTCCTTTCGAGTACCAGTTGGAGGTGAGCAATGTATTTGCGTGTTATGGAAGAAGAAGACTTACATTAGACAGCTTGGTTCGATGCGAGAATCACGTTATGTAATCGCGTCTCCTCGTTTTTTAAAGCAATGACCAAAACACACGCCATGGATTCGAACCTCATTTTTCCTACATGTTACCTACACACACATTACCACTAACCTACGTGTCAGACTTTCTATTTATCGTTGTAAATATGACTTTCAAATTGTTAATTTGAAACAACTTTATTTTCAATTAAGTAAAATGTTAATATACATTTATAATACAATTTAATAATTATAAATCATTATTATTATATAATATAATAAAAAATAAATTAAATAATATATAAAAGTAAATAAGTTATAATTAGTATTATATAATATAATTAAAAACAATTTTAATTTCCATGTAATTATTTTACTTTACGTAATTATTTTACTTTAATATACATTTAATGATTGCAAATTGTGATGTTAAGCATCAAAGAATTTGAATGACGTAGCATTAAAAGCAGTCCTTTGAAGAAAATGGGCCTTACTTTTTGTATTATGCCCAAAGAATTTGTACCTGTGGGGGCGAACCAGTTGGAGTGCATAAAAATAAATTAATAATAGCGCAAAAATACAAAAAAGGAAGTAACAGGCGTAAACCTAGTAATTAAATGGTGATTTTTTAATACTAGCCCCGTCACCAATCATATCGTACTACTACGCATGCGCTCTGTCTTCTCTTTAATTTTTCTTTTTAAATTAACTGTAATCCTATTTGTTTCAATATTAGGATGATATTTTTTTTAAAAGTGGAAAATAAAAGTCTGTAATTATCATTAATGCGTGTCGTTTAATTAAACATATCTAATTTATTCAAACATATCTATAACTCTATTATAACTCTTATTAAACTCTATCAAACATATTTAGTTAACATATGTAACAAAACATTTTTTTTTTCGGGGAAGGGTGAGATGAGGGGAGTGTTTCCTAAAGTTTTATCAAAGGCTGAATTTCAGAAAAAAAAAAAAGTTTATAAGAAAACGAATCCATCTTCTACAAAACGAAAACAAATTCATTCATTTTCAACAAATTTTAAATTTCATTCAAATTTAATGTATTGCATCCTAAGCAAAGTTCTGTTGCATTGTCGAAGTTCAACCTAGTAAGTGCTAATTTATGTGAAACCTCTTCAACACCAAAATCATTCTCTTCAAACAAAGAACCCATAAGTTCCCATAACATGTACCCTCCTTCAATACCGAATTCCGTTGTCTGACGAAGGTGAAGCCAACGCTATCCATGCAGTATAAAAGGAAGCAATAAAAAAAGTTTCTTCGGAATTTATGACAAACCCAAACTTTGGTCCGGTAATAAAAAGCTGCAAAGTCCCATCGCTGCAGGGTTTACGTAACTGAAGACACATTAGTACTGACGAAAATCGGATCGGAATAGAGGGCGAGATTTCATACTGCCAATCCACCTCCTCTCCATCTTGATACTCATTTCCATGGAAATGAAAGAGGATGAAGAGGCTTCGAAAGGATGGTGATGATCCGGAAGGATTCTCCTCCCGGCTTTCTGGATGGGTGGGGAGGGAGGGATACCTGGGGATTTGGCGACTGAAAAGATCGTTAGTATTTGAAAAGGAATCCAAGTACGTACAAGTAAAAAGAGAAGTACAAAAATAGCTCTGTTCAATGGTATTGGAGTGAATGAAATGTAACTGTTCATTCACATGTTGAAATGATACGTTGGGAATAGAGAGTCAATGCAATATTTTAAAGGTTGATATAAATTGAGTAATTGAGTTTAAATCTACATGCTTTAAATTTTGCGTTACAGCAGGTTTATCGTTTTATATTTTACAAATAATGAAGACATATTTTTGATATTCCCAAACATTTGTGAAATTTAGCATTACGCTTATGAAATCTTTTAATTTATTGAAAACTACAGTAACTGCTTGCTACACAGTGAATGTCAAAAGACAAAATATAAAAGCTATAAAACGAGAAACTTTCTAAATGTTGTGTAAAAATCACGCGATAAAACAACGCGATATCAAAAAAAAAAAAAAAATCACTTTAGTGTCTGAGTATCTAAATTATAAGTAAGAGTAAACGTAATAAATATTATGAGGATATAATGTTATAATTAATAACCTGATATTTAACAGGATATATAATATTTTAATTAATATTTAATATTTAATTAAAATATTAAATATTAATTAAAATAATATTTTATATTTTATATTATATATTAATATTTTATTTTATATTATATAAAATAATATTTAATATTTTATATATAATATATAATATTTAATTGATGATTTTTATTATTATTAGTCACATCACCAATCATATCATACCACCACACATACTTTTCTTTTAAAAAAATATTTTAATCCTATCTATTTCAATGTTAGGCTGCTATTTTTAAAAACACTTCGGAATAATTTGTAAAATGTGAAAGATAAAAACTTATAATTATCATGAATTCGTATCGTTTAAATAATTTTTAATTAACACAGAAACATATCCAACAAAAACATTTTTTTTTTTTGTTTGGGAATGGGTAAGTGGAGTTAATGAGAAGAGATTCGGTTTGGTTTGTCGCTTGAGTACTAAACAAACCGGGACCTACAGTTTAAAGTGTATTTCGAAACACTAACATGCATCTATGCCACCACCAGGATTCGATCCGGAAACCTGTGATACTAAGGCCAGTGCGCCACTTGGCCACCCCGCCGCTTTATGAGAAAGGTAGGGTACTCTTAAACTTTTATCAAAGCTTAAAGGTTAGAAAAAAAAAGCATATAAGAAAACAAATGAATCTTCGACAAGACGAGAACAAATTACATTGTTCGTAATGTATTGCATCCGAAACAAAATTCTGTTACTTCGTCGAAGATCCACCTAATAAGTGCTAATTTATGCGACACCCCTTCAACACCAAAACCATTCTCTTCCAACAAAGAACCCACAAATTTCGATACCCGGTATCCTCCTCCAATACCGAATTCCGTTGTCTGAAGGTGAACCACGCACCGGCGATCAGTATCAAAAGGAAGTAGTAAAAAAATTTCTTCGGAAATTTATTACAAACCCAAACTTTGGTCCGGTAATAAAAGCTGCGATGTTTGCACATATCAGTGTGGACGACATCGGATCGGAATAGAGGGCGACATTTTACACTGCCGATCCTCCTCCTTCTCCTCTCTCCAATGTGATAATCGTTCCCATGGAGATGAAAGAGGATGGAGAGGCTCTGGATGGATGATGATGATCCGGAAGGATTCTCCACCCGGATTTCTGAAAGGGGAAAAGAAGGAAACGTGGGGATTTCGCGACTGAAAAGATCATTGGTATTTGAAAAAAAAATCCAATTGGGTACAAGTAAAATACAAAAATAGCTCTGTTCTATGGTATTGGAGTGAATAAAATGTAGCTGTTCATTCACGTGTTGAAATGATATGTTGCGAGATAGAGCAGTATGATATCTTAGAGGTTGATATAATTTAAGTAACTGAGTTTACATCTTCATGCTTTACCTTTTACATAACTCGTGGTTCATCGATCACATTTTACAAACGTTGTGGTACGTTGTGGGATAAGGTTGACGTTTTAATGGTTGATGTAATTTAGGTAATTGAGTTTACATCTGAATGTGCTTTAAATTTGGCGTAATAACTGGTTTGTCAATTACATTTTACAAATAATGAATATGTATATTTGATATTCCCAGACATTTGTGATTTTTAGTATTAGGTTTATGCAATCCTTTAATCTATTAAAATTTACAGTAACTCTTTGCTACACAGTGAATGTCAGAAGACAAAATAAAAAAAGTGATAAAACGAGTGACTTTTAAATATATAAACATTTGTTGCTAAAACCAGCCCTTCATCCAAAAAAGCTTTTTATTGTTTGAATAACTTTTTATATTAGATAATATTTAAATTTAATTTTTAAGAGTAACTATTTTGTCCTTGCGAAACTCGTGGCTCAGTGGTCACGTGCGTCGCTAGTAAATAAAACTAGAGTGGAACTACCCCCGCATTTGCGTATCGTATGGGGAAACCCCACCCGATAATCTGATTAACGAGACAAGATACTGAACACCACAAACGCCATCGTGCATACTCGTTTTCTGAAATAAAGTTCAGAATAATGCTGAATTGAACCTCGTCCCTAATATTCAACCAACATCGCCCCAACACTATAATTATCAGTAATTCGTGTCGTTTAATTCATTTTTAGTTAACATAAGAATATATGAAAAAAAACTTTTTCTCTTGGTAATAGGTGAGGAGCTAATAGGGAGGGAAGGGTGCCTCCCTAAAGTTTTAGCAAAGGCTAAAGTTCAGGAAAAAAACCTATAAGAAAACGAATCAATTTTCGACAAAACGAGAACAAATTCATTCATTTTCAACAAATTTAATGTATTGCATCCTAAACAAAATTCTGTAACATAGTTCAAACAGAAGATCCACCTAATAAGTGCTAATTTATGCGACACCCCTTCGATACCAAAATCATTCTCTCCAGACAAAGAACCCATAAATTTCGATACTGTGCCTCCTCCTTCAATACCGAATTCCATTGTCTGAAGGTGAAGCTAACGCTATCAGTATAAAAGGAAGCAACAAAAATGTTTCTTGGGAATTTATTACAAACCCAAACTTGGGTCCGGTAATAAAAAGCTGCAAAATCCCATCGCTGCAGGGTTGTTTGCACACTTTAGTATTGACGACATTGGATCAGAACGTATGGCGAAATTTTATACTGCCAATCCTCCTCCTGCTCCTCTCTCCATCTTGATGCTCGTTTCCATGGAAACGAAAGAGGATGGAGAGGCTTCGAAGGGATGGTGGTGATCCGAAAAGGATTCTCCTCTCGCCTTTCTGGAGGGGAGGGGAGATCTGGGGATTTTGCGACTGAAGAGATCATTGGTATTTGAAAAGAAATCCAAGTAGATACAAGTAAAAAGACAAGCACAAAAATAGCTCTGTTCAATGGTATTGGAGTGAATGAAATGTAGCTGTTCATTCACTTGTTGAAATGATAACGTTGTGGGATAAGGTTGAGGTTTTAAAGGTTCATATAATTTGAGTAATTGAGTTTATGTCTGCATGCTTTAAATTTTGCGTAACAGCTGGTGTATTGATTACATAAATCGATTATTACTTATATCGATGAAAGGGGTTATCTATTATTTGCAGGTGGTTCATTACAAATAATGAACACGAATTTTTTGCAGTTGTCAGATATGTTTTTGATAAGCTTTAATATACGGAAAATTGCAGTAACTCATTGCTACATTGCGAATAATTAAATTCATTATTAACAGATTAATAACATGGATACAAAATGTTCCATTTAAATTAAAACATTAAATAATAATTAGTATTTTATATTTTACAGAGCAATTCTACTACTATACTTAATAAGAGACTAATATTGTAAACATATAAAATAAAAAAGGCGACATTCTAAATAATGGTCACCCTCCATTTGTGTAACATTTGTCGCTGAAAATCACGCTATATCCAAAAAAATCTCTGTAGTGTATAAATACCTTTTACTATTGGATAACTTTTTAATTGAATTTTTAAGAGTAATTATTTTATCTTTGCCCTACTCGTGACTCAATGCTAACATACGCCGCTGCTGAGAATAACTACTAATGAATGGAACTACCCCCATTTGCATTTCGTATGTCAAAAAGCACCCACAAGATAATCCGACAAAGTGGCAAGATGCTGAACACCACACATGCCATCGAGTCTCCCCGCTTTCTGAAATAGCGTCTACAACAATGCAGGAGTGTACCTTAGCCTAATACTCGCCCAACACCTCTCCAACACTATAATTATCATTAATTCGTGTCGATTAATTAATATTTAGTTAACACAAGAATATATCTAACAAAAGCATTTTTTCGATTGGGGAGGGATGAAGGAAGTTATTAGGAAGGGGAGGGGTGTCTCCTAATGCTTTACCAAAAAGGCTAAAAGTTAGAAATAAAGGGTGTAAGAAAACGAATCCATCTTCGCCAAAACGAGAACAAATTTCATAGTCGTTGTTGTTTTCTAACGTAGCGAGCAATACAGAGACAGTAGAGATTTGTTCCACAACGTTTTTCTATCGTCCGATGTTTTTTCTCCCTATCGCGCATGCTCATAGGAAACATTATTACAGATATGCATGCGCAATAGTACATGTCTCCTATGAGCATGCGCTCTAGGGAGAATAGAATATCCGGACGATAAAAAAACGTTATGCAACAACTCTCCAGTAGTTACTCTTTTTTGGCATAAGCATGGGATGCACCGCTGTTATTCATTTAACACTACCCAAGGAACACGTGTAGCCTAAAGATATGATACGGACGCGAGCGACATTACCCCTGCAACCCTCTACGATCCTCTTCGACTGGAACCTACGGTTTAAAGTGGATTCCCAAACCCTACAAATATCCGTGGCACCACCGGGATTCGAACCCGAAACCTGTGTTACTGAGCGCCACTCGGGCATCAGGCCCCTATTTTTGTAATGTATTGCATCCTAAACAAAATTCTGTGTCATTGTCCAAACAGAAGCTGAACGTAATAAGTTCTAATTTATTCGACACCCCTTCAATATAAAAATCATTCTCTTCCAACATAGAACACATAAATTCCGATACCACGCATCCTCCTTCAATACCGAATTCTATTGTCTGAAGGTGAATCTGACGCGAACCGGCGATCAGTATGGAAGGAAGCAATAGAAAAGTTTCTTCGGAATTTATGACAAACCCAAACTTGGGTCCGGTCATAAAAAGCTGCAAAATCTCCATCGCCGCAGAGTTGTTTGCCGACATTAGTGTTGATGACATACGGATCAGAATATAAGACGTAATTTTATACTGCCAATCCTCCTCCTGCTCCTCTCTCGCATCCTGATACACGTTTCCATAGAAACGAAAGAGGATGGAGAGGCTTTGGATGGATGGTGACGATCCGGAAAGGATTCTCCTCCCGGCTTTCTGGAGGGGGGGAGGAAGGGAGACCTGGGGATTTGGCTACTGAAAAGATCATTGGTATTTGAAAAGGAATCCAAGTAGGTACAAGTAAGAAGAGAAATACAAAAATAGCTTTGTTCTGTAGTATTGAAGAGAATGAAATGTGGCTATTCCTTCACTTGTTGAAATAATACGTTGCTGGATAGAGCAATGCAATAGTTCAAAAGTTTAATTTGAATTATTGAGCTTACATCTGCATGCTTTAATATTTACGTAACAACATGTTTATCGGTTGCATTTTGCAAATAATGAACATGTATTTTTTGTGTAGTTGTTAGACATTAGGCGAATAAAATTCTACAATATATGGGAAATTACAGTATCTCCTTGCTATATTGTGAATAAGAGAAATTTATTAATGACACATTATTAACATGTATTAAATGTTTAAAATGTTTCATTCAAATTTAAACATTAGATAATAATTAGTATTTTATACTTAATAAAGCAATTTTATACATAATAAGAGACTAATAATGTAAACAAATAAAATAAAAATTGTTAAAACGGGCGACTTTCTAAATGTTGTTTAACATCCGAAATCCGAATAAAAATCTCGCTAGTGTCTGAAAACCTTTTCCTATTAAAGAACTTTTAAATTTAATTTTTAAGAGTAAATTTTTGTCTTTGCCTGGCTCGTGGCTCAATGGTATCGTGCGCATCCGGGGAGTAGAACTACAGAGTTGTGGAACTACCCACCATTTGCGTATCGTAAGAGAGAAAACTCCACCAGGTAGTATGACTAACGAGGCAAGATGCCGAACACCACAAACGCTATTGAGGCTCCCTCGTCCCTTCCTCCTGAAAAGGCGTCTATAACAATGATGGATTGAACCTCACTCCTACTACTCACCCAACACTTCCACAACACTGTAATTATCATTAATTCGTGTCGTTTCAATAATTTTTATTTAACACAAGAAATATTTAACAAAAGCTATATTTTTTTCGCTTAGGGATGAGGGAGTTAATAGGGAGGTAAGGGTGCTACTGAAGTTTTATCTTAGGCTAAAGAAAAAAAAAACGATATAAGAAAACGAATTCATTTCCGACAAAAGGGAACAAATTTCATAATTCGTAATGTTGATCTAATATAACAATGACATAAGCAAGGGTAGTACCGCTGTTACTCATTCAGCACTACCCAGGGGACACGTGTAGCTTGAAGACAGACTACGGACGCGAGTAGCACTACCCCACAACGCTATGCGATATGCGATCTTAATAGTCCGGGACCTACGATTTAAAGTGGATTCCTACAAATATTCATTCATGGCACCGCCGAGACTCGAAACCGAAACCTGTCGAACCGAGCGCCAAGGCGTGCATCAGACCCCTAGTAGGTAATGTATTGCCTACTAAACAAAATTCTGTAACATTGTCGAAGATCCACCTAATAAGTGCTAATTGATGCGACGCTTCTTCAACATCAAAATCATTCTCCTCAAACAAAGAACCCATAAATTTCCCATACCCTGTATCCTGCTTCAATGCCGAATTCCATTGTCTGAAGGTGAAGCAAACGCGATCAGTATGAAAGAAAACAATAAAAAGGTTTCTTCGGAATTTATTGCAAACCCAAACTTTGGTGCTGTAATAAAAAGCTGCGATGTTTGCACATATCAGTGTGGACGGCATCGGATCGGAATAGAGGGTGACATTTTACACTGCCGATCCTCCTCCTCCTCCTCTCCCATGTGATAATCGTTCCCATGGAGATGAAAGAGGATGGAGAGGCTCCGAATGGAGGGTGATGATCCGCCGGCCTCTGGGGAGGGTGGAGGGAGAGGGGAGACCTGGGGATTTGGCGATTGAAGGGGACCTGGGGATTTGGCGATTGAAGAGATCGTTGGTATTTGAAAAGAAATCAAGTAGGTACAAGTATAAAGAGAAGCACCAAAAATAGCTCTCTTCTGTAGTATTGGAGTGAATGAAATGTAACTGTTCATTCACTTGTTGAAATAGTACGTTGTGGGATAGAGAGTCAATGCAATATTTTAAAGGTTGGTATAATTTGTGTTGTAATTTGAGTTTACATCTGCATGCTTTAAATTTTGTGTAACAGTTGGTTTTTACATTAAATTTTACAAATAATGAACACGTACTTTTATACTATTTCGAAACATTTCCGATTTTAGAGTTATGCTTATGAAATCGTTTAATCTATTAAAATTACAGTAACTAACTTGCTTCAATGTAAGGGGCCTGTTGGCCGAGTGGCAAGCGCTCTGCCGCTCCGTACCATAGGTTTTGGGTTCGAGTCCAGGTGGTGCATTGTATGCTTGTAGTGATTCGGAATCCACTTTAAATCGTAGGTCCTGGAATAATATGACTGTCGGGTGTAGAGCTAACAACCCTATTCCGTAAAAAAGAAAACATCGCCTGCCTCGATATCTACCCATCGCTGACATTCTTGCCTCTTTCAATTTTCCCCAGCCTTATTTTAATCTTATCTTTTTTTAATGTTAGGCTACAAGTTTTAAAAAATTGCATTAATTTATAAAAAGAAAAAATAAAACCCTATGATTGTCATTAATACGCGTCGTTTCATTAATTTATAGTTAAAATAAGAAATATCTAAAAAACATTATTTTTTCCGATTGGGGATGGGTGAGATGAGTTATTGGGGAAGGGGAGGGTGCTCCTAAAGTTTTATCAAAAGCAAAAGCTCAAAGAAAAATGCTGTAAGAAAATGAATCCTTCTTCGACAAAACGAAAACAAATTTCACAGTTGGTAATGTTTTTGTTCTAATATATCTGACAATAGAAAAACAGTTGATCTTTATGCCATAAGCAAGGCCTGCACCATTGTTACATATTTAGCACTACCCAGGAGGCACGTGTAACTTGAAGATATGCTACGGGAGCGAGTAACACCACACCCACAACGCTCTACGACCCTACTATGACCGGGACCTATGGTTTAAAGTGGATTCCGAACCACCACAAACATCCATGGCACCGCCTGGAATAGATCCCGAAACCTGTAGTATCGAGGGCCCTAACGCTAACCACTCGGTATCAGGCCTTGTTGTAATGTATCGCATTCTAAACTAAGTTCTGTTACATTTTCGAAGATCGACCTAATAAGTGCTAATTTATGCGACACCCCTTCAACATCAAAATCATTCTGTTCAAACAAAGAACCCATAAATTCCGATACCTCCTTCAATACCGATTTCCATTGTCTGAAGGTGAACCACGTACCGTCTATCAGTATAAAGGAAACTAGAAGTTTCTTCGGAATTTATTACAAGCCCAAACTTTGGTCCGGTCATAAAAAGCTGCAAAATCTCATCGTTGCAGGGTTGTTTGCACTCATTACTATTGAATGGCATCGGATCAGAATGTAGGGCGACATTTTGTACTGACAATCCTAATCCTCTCCATCTTAATACCCGTTTCCATGGAAATGAAAGAGGATGGATTCGGTGATGATCAGGAAAGGATTCTCTTCCCGGCTTTCTGGAGGGGGATGGAGGGGAGACCTGGGGATTTCGCGACAGAAATATTCGTTGATATTTGAAAAGAAATCCAAGTAGGTACAAATGAAAAAGAGAAGTACAAAAATAGCTCTGTTCTATAGTATTGGGGTGAATGAAATGTAGTTGAATGGCAGAATGAAATGTTCACATGTTGAAATGATGCATTTTGGGATAAGGTTGAGGTTTTTAATATAATTTGAGTAATTGTGTTTACATCTGCATGACTTAAAATTTACGTAACAGCTGGTTGTTTGATTATATTTTATAAACAGTGAAAACTTATTTTTGTGTAGTTATCAGTCATTTGGCTTACGAAATCCTTTTAATATATTAAAAATTACAATAACTCCTTGCTGCATCTTGAATGCCAGAAGACAAAATAAAAAAAGAGAGAAATGGTGCGACTTTCTTAATATATAAACATTTGTCGCTGAAACTCAAGCGAAGTTGGAATAAAATATTGCTAGTTTCATTCATATTGAACAACTTTTTAATTTAATTTTTAAGAGTAACTATTTTATCTTTGCCCAACTCAGTGGTAAAGTGAGCCGCTTGTGAGTAGAACTACTAATGAGTGAAACGTTCCCACATTTGAGTATCGTGTGGGAGAAAAACCCCTCCATTTAGTCCGACTCACGAGGCAAGATGCTTAATATCCCAAACGTTATTGAGTCTCCTCTTTTTTTTTTTTTTTTAAACAGTGTCTACAACAATGCATCCAGCGGATTGAACCTCAGCCCTAATGCTCACCAGCTGCAAACGTTGGCACTGAGCCACGAGTCGGGCATGTTAGTTTTTTAAAGGAGAAAATAAAATTAATATTTTAATTGAATAGCCACATTTTTATTTCCATAAATTGAATAAATTAATTAAATATTTAAAATATTAATATTATTAATAATATTAATAATATTAATATATCGTCGAGAACTGGGACTCATTTAGCAATTACCCAGGGGACACTGGGACAAAACGTGTCTTTCTTAACGCCTATGAAAAGCTGTTTTGAATTTAAAACATTTACTGTACCTTTGATTAAATAAAAACCACGGATATAATACAGTAAAAAGAAGAAGTTTAAGGGAAAGATAAGATTTTATTTCCCACTTCGCATTCGTTTTGCTTTTGATATATTAATTACTGAGCCCTTGAGTTGGAGAAGAAAAGTATACAATTTTGATATGTTGTTGCTTATCCCACTTGGTAGTTATCTGAACCACGCCCATGAACCCGTATGGACATGGTTGAAGGGAAAGGAAGCAGCTTCTGTTGGGATGGAGCAGCCGTAGGTAGAAGTTTAATTTGGCTCTGTGTCGCTCTTACAGTCCCATGAGAACGAGACCTACGGCTTAAAGAGGATTTTGAATCACTACAAACATCCATGGCACCACCGGGACTCACACCCTGTGGCACCGAGCGCCAGAGCGTAAGACACTCGGTCCCGATTACTTTTTCCTCAAGCCCTGATTTCTTTTGCTGGTGAAAATATTTCATGGTTTCCTTTTAACTGTTATAGATTAACTGCCTAACACTCTAACTCCCTGGGACTACAGCTCCATTGCGGGCCAAGGTAGTCTGTCTACTGGCAGATTTCGAAACAATAGATGGTTTTCAACGCTCTTTATCATGTTAGACCGAGAACTATGATTTAAAGTGGATTTTGAACCACTGCAAACATCCATGGCACCACTGGACTCGAACCCGAAACCTGCAGCATTGAGCGCTAACACTCAGCCATTCAGGCACACATTTTGATTTAAATTGCTTATTAATCCATGAAAGGTTTTCATTTTTATAAAAGTAATTTTCTTTATTACTGTGTGTTTATAAATAAAATATCCCAAACCGGAGAACGTTAAAATAAATGCAGTGATCCTGATAATGCCAAATCTGCGTTATGTCTGTCTGCATTTAAGAATTTGCGGAACAAATGACGCAAACATAAGCAATAAAACGAATGATAGAGGATAACATGGAGCTATTAAAAGTATCTGATGGAAAACTTATTCAATAAATGGCTCTAAAATAATGGTGGGATAAGGGGTAGTTTATTGGGGGCAGCTAGGTGAACCGACTGGAAAATCCGAACAGCGTAGCTGAACGAAAGGCTTCCGTCTTTATCGAGTCTATATAGAGAATGGGCACGATAAATTTGTAAACTGGAATATCTTGTATCGAGCTGCTTAGATACCACCTTTAGGGGATTCTTCCCAAATTGAGATGCTAAAAATAAGTAAAGTATAGCAACACCTACCTCTTCTTTTTTTTTTTTTTTTTTTTTTTTTTGTACAATGAGTAACACTAAACCTGTTAAACTATTGTAAACCTTCTCGTTTTAGTGGCGAATATATTAGATTGAATTGACCTTTATTCGAAATAAACAGCTGAAATAATTATTGAGCCTATAAGACAGTGAACGGCCTGATGGCCAATTGGCTGGCCCTTGGTCTTTGGTACCACAGGCTTTAGGTTGGAATCCTGGCGATGACATGGACTTTTGTTAGTGGTTCGAAATCCAAGTTAAACTGTAGATGCCCGTTTAATTAGCCTAAATCAGGGGTGGCGAACCCAAATGATCTTGTGGGCCATTTTGAAAATGCATCCTAACTCCGCGCGCCGCATGTAAACTTACAAGTCCCCATATCAGATTTAGACAGCCCCATAGATGTATTTTTGGAATGGAAAAAAGGAAACATGATGATAATGATCATCACAACGTAACGAATGGATGATGATCACGCATCATGAGTTCTCAGAATATAATTTAATTATTCTGTGAACTCAAACTGTAAACTCATAAACAAAACAGGCAGTATTGGTCATATATTCGCATGAATATTATTTTAAAATCAAAGTTAAATTTTTCTCATAATTTCGGCAGTTAGTTTTTTAATATATGGATGCCCACATAATGTATTTTTTAATACATTGGTTTTCGTTACTTTGGCCATTATAAAATAAATATCTTTTGTAAAAGTGGGATAAATCTTACTGGCCGGAAAAATGTTCAAGGATCGCCATAGGTTGGCCACTCCTGGTCTAAAGTGTGCAAAAATTACCCTAGAGCGGAAAACCAATCCATAATACAGTGGTTCTCAAAAAGTATACTGTAAAAGATTTTCGGGTGTATCCCATGGTAATCCAGACAAATATGTCTTAGATATAAAAATAAATATAGGTACTCTTTTTTTTCTTGCTAGATTTTTCATTCAGAGATAATTTTCATTACAAACAACTAACTTTTCTGGCTGCTTTTTCTGTACTTTCTTTGCATAAAAAATCGCCAAATAGCAATTAAGCGCCAAAGAAGATTTCTGAAAAATTAGGAGTTGTAATTTCCGTTGTTGGCTGCTAGGAATGCTAGCGTCAATGTAATTTTCAATATAAAAAATATTTCCATTAGAGACTTTGAGACTCCGCCGTCTCTAAGTCTTAGTAATTAATCATCTGGATAGAGGCTTTTGTAGTGGATGCTAAATTTGTACAGAAAGCGCCTGCAATTATTTTAGGGTTTTTAAATGCGTCCCGACTTAAAAAAATTGAAAAATACTGCTTTAAGGAATAAATTCACTAAAAATTCGAGAAATAAAAAGCATGATAAACTTTTAAAATAGAAATCGAAAAAAAAAGGGTAGATTTCCAATTTTTTCTGATATGGTCCTAGAAACAATATCCAAAGGCATTGCCACATATTTTATGTTTACATTATTTAACAGAAGAATTATGAATTAAGTAAATAAAAAATTATTTTCTTCCAAAAGAAATTCTTTTATAAAGTTACTAAAATAATATATATATATTTTCCAATGCAGCTGGCAAACAAACATGGACGTCTTAGATGGCTTAAGGCAAAGGCTGCACAGACGTTACTAACTTTGCCTTACCCCGGGGGAGCGTGTAACTTGAAGATAAGCCACGGAGTAACAATGCCCCCGCAACTCCCTACGATCGTATTAGACCGGGACCTACGGTTTAAAGTAGGTTCCGAACCACTACACTACACTACATCCATGGCACCGCCGGGACTCGAACACGAAACCTGTGATACCGAGCTCCAGAGCGCTAGCCACTCGGCCATTCAAGCCCCACTAAAATGATATTGTTAAACACAATTAAAAATTAGTATTTAAATTGTTAAATATTGCTATAAAAAGCATATTAATAAACTATTTTCTTGTATTATTATTTACAATTCGCCTTTTTTTTTCTATATATTCCTTATTCATAACCATTTATTTGTAAGTGTTTATTTATAAGTAATAAAAAAAATTTTTATGTATAGATGAATTTATGAACTTATTTGAATGTATTTATGAATTTTATATTTCATGTACACTTATTTGTTTGTGAATAAGGAACATAAAGAAAAAAAAGGCGAAATAAAAATAATAATACCTGAAAATAGTTTATTAAAATGTTATTAGTAACAATAATGTTTTTAACAATATAGATACTAATTTTTAATTGAACAATATTATTTTAGCAACTTTTTATAAAAACTCCTTCAAAATAAACAAACAAAAAATACCAACTCAATCAATCTCTAAAAGAATTAATTTTTAGACGAAGAAATATTTATTTATTTATTTTGGGTATTTTATTTAATGTTCATAACAATTAAACGAATCAACAAAAAATAAAATAAACAATATCTACAGTAATAGTAGTAGAAGATAAAGACAGTTGAGACAACTTTTTAAATTTCAGTTTTTTTTTTTTTTAATCTTATATGTTTCCTTACAGCAAAATTAAATATAATAAAAGAAAATACGATATTTTTTCCTCTAATAATAACTTAAAAGAACTTTCAGTTTTGTCTAATGAATTTTTACTTTTTGTTTAACAATGTATCTGAGTGGATACACGAACTGAAGGATACACGAACCTTGATGAAGAGATGCTTAAGACAGCACTAAAAAGTACCCACAAAAACAATATTTTTTAATGTTTTAAACGGTGCTTCAAATACGCGAAGTTGAAGGACTTCTTGTTGTGAATGAAGCTATTAATATTTTGCATTAATTTTAATCTATGTATGTTATTATTTAGGATTTTAAAAAGTGAGAATAAAGAGAGCTAGAGAATAAAAAAATTCATAACAGTTTATACACTCAAGAGCAAAAACATTATGACCACCGGTCGATAACGAATTGGCCCAACTTTGGCGCGCAACGCAGCTTCAACCCGCCTTGGCATGGATGCCACAAGTCCTTGGTAGATGGCCGGAGACAGATTGTACCAGACAGATGTTTAAGCAACGGTCACGCAAATCCGAGATATTGCGAATTGGTGGTCTTTGAACTCTGAGCTACCGTCCCAGGACATCCCAAATGTGTTCTATCGGATTGGGATCCGGTGAGTTAGGCGGCCAGGATATTAACTGGAATTCAGCATCATGTTCCTGGAACCACTCCAACACAATTTTAGCTTTGTGACAAGGGACGTTGTCCTGTTGGAACATTCCATTTCCAGCTGGAAAAACAGAGGCCATGTAAGGGTGCAACTGGTCCTCAATGATGTTCAGATACCCTGTAGAATTCATGGTCTGCTCTACCAAAACCACGGGTCCCAGAGATGCCCAAGAGAACGTCCCCCAAAGCATAATACCGCCACCACCGGCCTGTGTATGACCTACTGTACATTGAGGGAGCAACTGTTCGCCTGGAAGACGGCGTATCCTGACACGGCCATCGGCGTGAAGAATGACAAGCCGTGATTCATCTGACCGGCAACTCTCTCCCACTGATCCATGGACCAGTCACGATGTTTCCGGCCCAGCGCAGGCGCAGTTGGCGATGACGCTTGGTCAGCAAAGGCACACGAGTGGGACGTTTGCTGCGTAGCCCCATATCCAACAGTGTCCGTTGAGCAGTGTGCTCCGATACTATTCTACTTGGCCCTGCATTGTATTGGGCTGCCAGCTGAGCCACTGTCTGGCTCCGGTTTTGCTTCACCATGCAAAAAACTCCGAACGACCTTTTCTTTGATAGCGTGTGGACGTCCAACACCATGCAAAGTGGATGATACTGCTGGTTTCACCGTCATTCATCCACTTTGCATAAATACTAACAACTGTAGATCGCGAACAACCCACGAGTTGCGCAGTTTCGGAAATACTTGTTCCGATCCTTCGAGCCATTACAATTTGCCCTCTAAGTCGTTTAGATCCGCAGCCTTTCCATTACACACAGATGTTAGTGAAAGAATGATTCTTCAGACTGTCCAGCAGCAGTTAAATACCACTTCCACCTGATCACGTGCCTTCCACGTCATGCAGGCGAGTTCAATGCAAAATGTAGGGGTGGTCATAATGTTTTGGCTCTTGAGTGTAGATATTTTATTTATTTAGATGCACGTACTATACGTTTGGAAGTTATTTACTGATTTTGATTTGTTTCTTATCCCACTTGGTAGACAGAAACATCTATATCGGACCCGTAAACCAAATTTCTTTTGTCTAGTTTTAAATAAAAATTAAAATTTTGTTACAGAAAACATAGGGTGAATCCTATCATTCTTGACATTCAAACATCAATATTAAGTCATCTTATAGAGTGTGGTTTGCTTTAGAATGCTTATCACGGTAAAGAGTTTTAGTTTTCATGTAGAAAAATCAATAGTTTGCACCCTTATTGAAAAACTCAGGGACAAATGATCTATGATAGGATCAACCTTTCGATCATTTATCAACGAAAATACGAAGATAAATGATCGTAGCTTTTCTTAAATTTGTGTTACCCTATGCGTCTACCAAAATTATGTATCGCGTGTATAGGTTTACAGCTAGAAAAGAGTTTCTTATTGAAATATAGTGTTAATTTATAAAAAATATTGCATTTAATATATAACACAAGACAGACACAGAATATCTCCTGTGTTTAATCAATAGTGAATTTTTTTTTATTAAAAAAAAGATGCGTTGATAGCAAATTATTTTTAATGTGGGTTTTTATAAAGCGTTTGTAATAGATATAAAACATTTTTATATAATATTTTAAAATAGATATAAACTTTTTTTATTTTATTTTTATATGGATATAAAACATTTGTATTTTATTTAGTATTTTTGCATGCATTTTTAACAAATATAAAATATATTTTCTTGATACGAATTTTAATTTTGCATCGAAATTATTTTAATTAGTTCATACAAAATAACAATTAAGTATATAAAAAGCTTTTATAAGTATGTACAGATATTTATATTCAAAATATTTATTTTCAAACGATGGTTCCTGATGACTGGCGCTCGGGGTTACAGGTTTCGGGCTTGAGTCCTGGTGGTGCATAGATTCCTGTAATGGTGCAAAATCCATTTTAAATCGCAGATTTTGGTCTAATATGACTTTTAGGCGTAGTGCTGACAAACCTACCCTACACCTCATGTTTCTAATCTGCCAGTAAGCAGTGCCCGGCACTACAGTCCAACATGGACTGTAGTGCTGAGATCTCTAGATTATTAATAATTTTTTTTATTTAAAATTTTAAATAATATTTTTATTTTAAAGGAGTGTAATATTTGTATACATAATATTTTTTGTAGCATTTATATTTTAATTAAGTATAAAAAGTTTTCAAATATGCTACCATGACAATAAATAAAAATTTGATGGCTTTGTTTGTTACGAAATTTAGATAAACAACAACAAGAGTACAATAAATAAACAAGATTATTGAAAGCAGATTTTCGAATAAGCTTTAACGATTCTTCTTACCTTTTAAAAACGTCACGTGATTTTGTCATGGCTCAATTTTCTTTCTTTTACATTGTACTTCTATCTTAAGCATATTATAATTTAAAAAAATACTTCAAATAAAATACTTCTTTATTCTTTAATAAACAAAAACTCTAATAACTACTCTAACTATTTGTGTAAAATCCTTTAATATTATGGAATGCCATTACTTATATGTGTGATTTTGAACTGTATATTTCCATGGCATAACGTAAATATTCGTTACCACAGTGCTATTGACAATTTAAGATACTATTTGACTGGTTTTTAGTAATATTTGAAATAATAACCACTCATAAGTAACAAAATTATCATTTGGTGTATTTTAGAATAACACTTTAAGTGGCATTAAGTTCTGGCTCCCATTATATTAACAACTGCATAATTCGCCGTCATAATACTAAACATAATCTGATATGCTATTTTATTTTTATATTAATATTTAAACATTTTGTCCTTAAGAAACCAAATTGTCATTTTAACTGATATTTATCTTAAACTGCTTTAATTTTTAATTTCTAAGCCACTTTATATTATAATTTGCATTATTATGCATTCCAAAAGTGTTTTATGACATTTTCATGTACAACAAAAGTTCGATCATGATAATTTACAGAAAAGAAATCGTAATCAAAAATCGATAGCTCAATTTGTTACTATTCGTATAAATGATTTTATAATTTGATAAATGATTTGTCCTATTCGTATAAATGATGTGTTACCAATACCATTATCAATTTATTACATTTTGAACTATATATTTCCACGCCATAAGTTAAATATTCGTCGCTGCTATCAACAATTTATTATTCCATTTTATTGGTTAATATTAAACATCTTAACAACTATCCATTAGAACTGAAATTATCATTTATGAATTTATCATAACACTTTTAAGTGATTTTATGTTCTGGCTTACATTATATTAACAATGGCATAAATTCGTCATGCTACTTTATTTTATATTAATTTTTCAAACATAAATTGTCCAAAAAAAAATTGCCAATTCAATTCAAAAAGTTTTTAATAGTTTAATTTGTTAAGCTGCTTTATGTTATAATGTGCATTATAGTTTGATAAATGTTTCAGTGACTTTTCATGTACCAAAAAAAATCGATTACCATAATTTACAAGAAACAAATCGTGATCGAAAATCAATAGATCAATTCCACGCCCAAGCCCTAGATCCAAGACGGCGAGTCATAAATAAACATATCGCACGTCGCTCAACTGGAGCGAAAATAGACAGTCAACGCTCACAATTTAATGCATTTATGGACCCGTTTGGCAACAGTTTCAAACAAAGAAAGCGCTAATTAAATCATTTCCCGTTCATTAAAGATGCATTCATGTGATGTACTCGCATTTCTTTAGAATATTTATGAACTTTTAAGAATCTGCTTCCTAATTAAGTCGTGTATTGTGCTTAACTTAAAGAAGCTTTTAAGGTATGGTTTTATGTTCAAAGAGAATTTAGCATTGCTTCATATGTAAGATTGCAGAAATGGCGTATGGTTCTCAATTTAAAAATAAGTGCTACTTAGAAAATAATTTATCATTATTTTATTTTCAACTACAGTGCAAGCATGCTGTCTTTTTTTCATTGTTGTTGCTTTGGGAAACTCAAATTGCTGTGCCATGGTTGTTTTTATCTGGTATTCACTTTAAATCGTAGGTCCCGATATACACTCATGTCCATTAAGGATAATTTCAGGCAAAGAAAAGAGACAGAAGCAAAAAAAATTTTATTTGTAAAGTCTATTTATAAACAAAAGTGCATTATATGTTTGACATTTAATTAAAATTGCGATTTTTACTCCCTGACATTTTCAAAAACAATGTGACATGGTCATAAAAATCGATTACCATAATTTACAACGCCTAGGCATGCTGAAAAATTATCAATCTGATCTTGGGAAATATTTCACCATTCATCAAGAATGCCTCCGAAGTTCCGGCTGACCGGTGGGAGGGGGTTGACGGGCTCCAAGACGGCGAGCTCTATTGAAAGTCCGGTAAGTATGCTGGCCAATACATACGGGTGGAAGACATTCTCAACTGGTAAGGACGACGGGCGTTGTCATCCATAAAGAAATTCAGCACCCATGGCGCCCCAAAAAAAGAAATGGTTCCAGAATGACATCCCGATAGATGTGGCCTGTCATTTATGGAACATGCAGGTCGTTCTGGAACCAAGAATAATTCAAACGAGCCAGAACCACCGTAACGGTGTCGTTCAATGGTGTTCTCTTGGTGGTAATCATTTCCATATGAAAGTCCGGCGAGAATCAGACTGCAAACTAAACCTGACTCGCAAAACATCACACCAGACCACTGTTGGGTGTCCACATTGCATGCTTCTTCCAGGTTAATCACAGGCGGCAGTGAGTTGCGGTATGGAACACATCTGACAGGCCTACGAGCATATAGACAAATGTGCCCTAAGCGTCTGTACACGGTTTGCGTGAAACTATCGTACCGGTAGCTGAAGAGAGCTGAAGACAGGTCTATGCTTCCGTCTGTTTCTTTTGGCAGTAACTGCTAAATACCGGTCCTCATTCGGCGTTGTAACTCGGGGGTGACCTGTGCTGTAACATACTGAAACCATCATCTTGGAATCGTTGTCAAAAATGCCTGGAAATGACACTCAATTTAAAAATAAGTGCTCTGGGTACGTCCACATTCCAGTCGTCCGATAATTACCACGTAAAAAACTCATCAAAATGCTTCCTTTGTGCCATAACTATGCGTTTATTGCACTGAAAGGCTTTTAAAGCGCTTGTGAACAATTTTACTTCTTTGCCACCGTTCCTTATATACCCCTTCTTACACTCTCGTCATTGTGACGTACTTCCGCGCCATCGGGTGGTTTCCTGTAATTTGCATATTCTTCTTCAAGATGTGTGGGATAATTTACAGGTGAAATTTTTATTTCAGAGTTCAATTTCTGTGTGATTCTGAATTATCCTTAATTTATGGACATGAGTGTAATATGACTGTTGGGCGTAGGGATTACTTATATGTGAAATTTCTAACTGCATACTTGCATGTCATAAGCTAAATATTGCCATAATGCCCTCAGCAATTTAATACGTCATTCGATTGGTTAATGATAATATTTGAAATAATAGCCACTCATAAGCAACAAAATTACCATTTGACTGATTTTAGAATAACACTTTTAAGTGTTTTTAAGTTCTCACTCACATCATATTAACAAATGCATAATTCGTCGTCGTAATGTTAAAAATAATATTAAAAGCTATTTTAATTTTTATTGATATTTCAACCACTAATCGTCCATAAGAAATCAAATTGCCAATTGGTTAACGTCATATTCATCTTAAATTGCTTTAATGGTTTAATTTCTAAACCACTTTATATTATAATTTACATTATAGTTGCGCATTTAACAAAGTGTTTCGGTGACATTTTCATAGACCATAAAAAATCGATCACGATAATTTACGGAAAAGAAATCGTGATCGAAAATCAATTGATTAATTTGTTGCTATTCGTATAAATGATTTGGTGTTATGTAATACCATTATAATATGTTACATTTTGAACTGTACATTTGCTTGCTATAAGCTAAATATTCTTCGTCCAATTGTTATCAACAATTTAATATGCCATTTGATTGATTACTAATATTTGAAAAAATAACGACCCATAATAAACAAAATTGCCATTTGGTTAATTTTAGAATAATACTTTTCCCATTATACTATATTAATAGCTGCATAATTCGTTGTCATAATTGCTTTAATAGCTTAATTTCTAAGCCGCTTTATATTATAATTTGCATTCTAGTTACGCGTTTCACAAAGTGTTTCAGTTGACATTTTCATGTACTACAAAAATCGGTCACGATAATTTACAAAAAACGAATCGTGATCGAAAATCGATTGATCAATTTGATATTTCAAACATTAATTGTCCATAAGAAACCAAATTGCCAATTGGTTAACTTCATATTCAATTTAAATATGTTTTAATAGTTAAATTTATAAACAGCATTATATCGCAAGTTTCATTATAGTTGCGCATTTGTTTCAGAGACATTTTCCTATACAACAAAAGTTCGATTACGATATTTTACAGGAAACAAATCGTGATCGAAAATCTATACATCAATTCGATGCAACTGCGACCAAACCTCAAGATCCAAGACAGTGAGTTATAAATAAAACATATCGCACGTGGGATTCTCTATTGGACCAAAAATAGACAGTAAATGATCAGACGAAAAGGAAAGGCTTCATTTATGGACTTGTGTTGGCAGCAGTTTCAAACAAAGAAAGAAGCCCTGTCTAATTAGAATCATTTCCCTTCATTAAAGATGCATTAAAGTGATGTATGTCGCATTTCTTAAGAATATTTATGCACTTTTAAGAATCTGTTTCCTAATTAAGTCGTGAATTGTGCTGAAATTAAAGAAGCTATTTCGGTATGCTGTTTTACTGTCAAAGAGCATAAATTAGCATTGCTTTGTGTGTAAGATTACAGTACATTGTTTGATTTAAATATAAGACAGAAAATAAGAAATTTTAGACAGAAAATAAGGATAAATATTTTCTAACTATTGGCTGCATGCATGCTGTATTTCTTCTGTTGTTGTCCTGCAGTGCGGGTCGGACACGCCATGAGTAGTCTAATCATGGATGGAAGGATAGGGTGAGAGCAGATTCTGCTGTTATGGAGCACCAGTAGGTAGAAGTCTGGCTTGGCTTTCGTGTCGCCGAAGAAGGAGAGCAGGGTCTTCCTGGGAGAACTTTTAGAAGGAGAATTCTCCCGCTTTTGCATATCGTATGGGAAAAGCCCAGAAAACTCCCACCAGGTGGTCTAACTAACGAGGCAAGAGTAGCCGAGTTCGGGTTTTCAGCCTAGATGTGCAGTCCTTTTCCGAATCCATAATTATCTGTATGTTAAATATTGAATGTCTCTAATAGTGGTGTTTGTGCGTCTGTAAATAAATCTATCAGTTTTCCAATCTGTGCCTCAAGTATCTTCAATGCAACCACACCCAGTTACAGGTTGCTCACTCTGCACATTACAGTATTATGTAAGGGTTAGATAGACATGGGGCATCCTCACTAAAAGATTTATGTTCGAAACTCAATAAGTATCGCAGAAACAAATACTTAAATTCCTATACCTTGAATGGGCATAATATATCCGCAGTACCAATGTGGTTCGATAAAGAATTGTGGGGTATCACAGTTGTCAGCCTTGAGGTTGTTTTCTCCAATCAATGTTGCAAAAATATGGATTAAGTGTAGCTACGCATCCTGTATTGACCCTAGGTAAAGCTGAATTTGTTCTATACTAGCGATATAGTGAACACTTTCCTCAGATCAATATGGCCGACACTAGACAAATATAATATATAATATTTTTAATGACAAATTATTGTTTTGATGTATGTACTATTCTCATTTTTCAACCACTTCTTGCTTTTCTGTGCTACTTTTCTTAGTGCCCGACTCGTGACTAAGTGGTAATGTGTGTGCCGCTGGTGAGCATTAGGGCTGAGGTTCAATCGGCAGGCGGCTTTGTTGTAAACATTATATCAATCACCGAGGAGTCTCGATGGCGTTTGTAATGTCCAGCCTCTTGCTTCATTAGTCGGACTACCTGGTGGATGTTTTGGGTTTTGTCCCATATAATACACAAATGCAAGGTAGTTTCCTCTAAAATTTCTCCTGGAAGGAGCCAAGTCAGACTTCTACATACTTGATCTCTATAACAACAGAAGATGCCCTACTTTAAATATAGGATACCTTGTGCTATTTTAAATTCTTAATGTGTCTTATAATTGTATTACCTGGTCCTTAAACAAATTAATTTAATATTAAAAAAATATAAATAGTCAGACTTCTCCCCCACATCATTTCCAAACTGGAAAGCGACAACTAAGCTCTATGCGGCGTAGTAGTCCGATTGACGTGGCAAGATGCAGAGCAACCCAAAAGTCTGATGCGTTTCCACGTTTTTCAAACAGTGTCTGCAACAAAGCCGCCAGCGGATTGAACCTCCACTCTAAAGCTCACCAGTTGGCGCCCGTTACCACTGAGCCACGAGTCGGGCTCCAGAAATGTTTTTAGTAGATGACAAGTCCATTAACAAATGATATATTTACTTTAACTAAAAGTAAATAGTATTATCTCCACTTTATTAATATATATTTAACGAATTATTTATTTAAGATGTATTCATTTAGCAATTGAAATATTAAAGACGCGTGTTAAATTAAGTAATATGATATATCTCATAAATGTGTTCTTATATAAACATCCCTACAAGTTAGTAAATACAATTTCCCATTTAAATTTTCGTGTGAAAAAAAAGGGCGTTGTATAATTAAAAATTTTCAAAATAAATTTCAAAGCATCATTAGAAATGCAAAGAGAGAAATGGATTGGTAAATATAATCATATATGGAATGCAAATATGAAATGATAAAAACAATGCATATTTATTGAAATATGCAATAAACCGAACATAGAAATGAATTACCAACATCGGAATTATAGTTCACCGCTTTTAGTACAAATATATTTTTTTTTTTTTACATTGGCTAAGAAAGCCTCAGTTAAATATTTTATTAGCATAATGTGTATTAAAAATGAATTACAGATGTAGTTACAAACTAAATACTGTAATATCTAATTTATCTAATTTAAATGGGTTTCTATGGTTTCATTAATTAAAATAGTATGAAGTAGAAAACAATTAGTGTAATATACCTTTTCCGATTTTCTGTAATGTTAAAGTTGTTTTTAAAGTTGTTGTTTTTAGGTCAAAAGTGAAAGAAAACTTTAAAATTAAAAGATTGATGTAAAGCATTAATTAAGAAAAGGAAAGGTATTAAGTTATAAAAGTTTTCTTTGCTATACTACTGTGCCCAAAAAGTAAGACCAATTTTTTTTTTCAAAACTTCTTTATTTATTCATTCAAATTTATTTCATTGCCTTCAAAATAATCCCCTCCGGACACAATGCACTTTTGCCAACTTTTTTTCCAATCCTCGATACATGCTAAAAAGTCATCGGCCTACAAAGCGGGCGCCGATTCGCGTTGAATCTCTTCAATCGACTCAAAACGGCGTCCCCACAGTGGTCTTTTGAGTTCAGGGAATAGCCGGAAGTCGCACGGTGTGAATACGGTGGTTGTGAAACAATATGGGTTTCATGTTTGGCGAAGAACTGCTTTGATCAACTGCATTCATTGGCGAAGAATCAATGCAGTGTGAGCTGGCGCATGAAGCTTGTGGTTCCAACGGCCACAGCTCCAGCCAATTGTCCAACAGGCTGCAAGTGGATACAAGATGTATTTGATTTCGGTAAAATTGGTGCTGGAGATGCACTGTCAAATTGATAAAGATTCTATTGATATCCAAAGGGGAATTTAATTCGTAGGTTTTGAAATACCATTTGTTACCAGTTTGAGCTTTATTTATTGATAGTTAAAATCTTTGATGGCACTATTTTCTTTCTACACTCATGTCCATAAATTAAGGATAATTCAGAATCACACAGAAATTGAACTCTAAAATAAAAATTTCACCTGTAGAATTATCACACACATCTTGAAGAAGAATATGCAAATTACAGGAAACCACCAGATGGCGCTGATAGTACGTCACAATGACGAGTGTAAGAGAGGGGTATATAAGGAATGGTGGCAAAGAAGTAAAATTGTTCACAAGCGCTTTAAAAGCCTTTCAGCGCAATAACCGCATAGTTATGGCACAAAGAAAGCATTTGGATGATTTTTTACGTGGTAGAATTATCGGACGACTGGAATGGGACGTACCCAGCTGGAAGTATCCGGGAACTTGAATCGCCCAGAGTGTCATCTCCAGACTTTGGCAACGATTCCAAGATTATGGTAATGTGAGTAGATATTACAGCACAGGTCGCCCCCGAGTTACAACGCCGAATGAGGACCGGTATTTAGCAGTTACTGCCAAAAGAAACAGACGTAGCACAGCATCAGACCTGTCTCGTCAGCTCTCTTCAGCTACCGGTACGACAATTTCAAGGCAGACCGTGTACAGACGCTTAGGGCACAATGGTCTATATGCTCGTAGGCCTGTCAGATGTGTTCCACTTAACGCGCAACTCACTGTCGCCTGCGATTAACCTGGAGTAGAGAGCATGCATTGTGGACACCGCAACAGTGGTCTTGTGTGATGTTTTCCGACGAATCCAGGTTTAGTTTGCAGTCTGATTCTCGCCGGACTTTCATATGGAGAGTGACAGGTACCCGTTACCACCAAGAGAACACCATTGAACGACACCGTTACGGTGGTGCCGGATGGCTCGTTTGGGGAGGAATTATTCTTGGTTCCAGAACTGACCTGCATATTCCGAGTGTAACGCTGACAGGCGACATCTATCGGGATATCATTTTGGAACAACATGTACGTTTGTTTCGGGGCGCCATGGGTGCTGAATTTCTGTTTATGGATGACAACGCCCGTCCTCACCGTGCAAACATTGTAGACGAATGCCTTCAATTGGAGGATATCACTCGTATGGATTGGCCAGCATACTCACAGGACTAAAATCAATAGAGCATGTGTGGGATATGCTTGGCCGACGAATTGCAGCCCGTCAACCCCCTCCCACCTGTCAACCGGAACTTCGGAGGGCATTGCTTGATGAGTGGTGTAATATTCCCCAAGATCAGATTGATAATTTTATACTCAGCATGCCTAGGCGTTGTAAGGCCTGTATTGCATCGTCCGGGAGACATACTCCATATTAACCATCATACTAACCATATTATACTGTTTTTTGTAAATAGGTTCTTTCTTGAAAATTGCTCCAGGGAGTAAAAATCGCAATTTTTACTAATTATGTCAAACATATAGCATCTTTTTTTGCTCTTTACCTTTTGTTTAATAAATAGACTTTACAAATAAATCAAATTTGTTTTGCTTCTGTCTCTTTCTTTGCCTGAACTTCATTATCCTTTATTTATGGACATGAGTGTATTGAAATTCAATTCTTAGCGTCGGCAAGGAATGTCACCAAAGCAGCAGGGATCGGATATAACAAACAAATATAGCATAATTTACTCACTTTTCAAACATATATAAATTTAAAAAAAAAATTATCTATTATTGATTCAATTTTCTATTTTTTTAATTTTTGTGCTATATATTGAACATTTATAAGTAGGTTTGTAATTTTTACTACTAATACTCGTTTTCTATTGGTTGTAAGTTAAATAACTGTATCAAACTGAAAGGTTATATTCTTACTTCACTGGTTTATTTATAAGGTGTGCCCAACTCGAGGTTCAGTGGTAACATGCAGACCCTGCCGAGTGGATATCTCTCCTTCACTAGTTACCACAGGCTTCGGATTCGAATCCCGGCGGTGCCAGGGCTGTTTGAAGTGGTTCGGTATCCACTTTAACCGTAGGTCCCTGTGTCATATGACCGCAGAGCGTCACAGAACCCAATCAGACCAACATCTTTCCCAAACTGTAAAGCTACAACTGAGGTCTAGGCACAGTGATGTGGTGTGATGTAATAGTAGTAGTAGTGGTTAGGGGGCGCCAATGGTGAGCCCATGGCGGGCAAGCCTGTCTGTCTACTGGAAGGTTTTGAGACAGGAAATGTTTTCTTTTTACTTGATGTGGTTGTCAACTCAACACCCAACAATAATATTGGACGAGGTCCTCCAGTTTAAAGTGGATTCCGAACTCCTAACAAACTTCCATGCCACCGCCAGGATTTTAACTTGAAGGCCAGAGAGCTCGGCCAACAAGTTGCCGCCGAGAAGTCTGATTTTACCCTACCCGATTATAAGAGCTGGCACTGGGTACTCATTTCACTGGCCTTTTACGACAATCATGGGCTACAGTCAGGGCTATTCTACCCATTCCCACTAGGGGTGTCAATATTGACATCATTATTAAAATTAAATAATTTTTTTTACAATAATATGATTGGGAATTTCTAAGAAACAGCAAAATTCATTATTAAATTAATATTTCAAAATACCATCTTTTTTAATCATCAGTTAGCACTGTATATTGAAATTCCATCGAAAAAAATAAGTGATAAAATATGTTCGCGTATGATAAATTTAAAACGCATAATAAAATTAGGTTTCTGTTTTATTTTTCCTAAATCTTTAAAATAATTAAAAACATTTCCGTAACTGTTTTACACAAAATTCAAGAAGAATTCATCTCACATCAAACACCGGTAAATAATTTCACTGTCGTTCCACTGCTGCCTGTATAATTCAATTTATTCCATTTTCTGCCTTTTCAAAACAACATCGCTTTAAATATCATCTTTTCCTCCGGAAACAATTAAGCTGCCGAACGTGAAGCGACATGTTTATGGGGAAAACGGATGTGTCGGATGTAGGGTCGCGGGCATTCCGGATTGTCGTTCGGCATTAGGTAAAATAGATTCAGTTTTAACTATCTAGGCGGAAGAGGACGCGAGGGCTTCTCGGTGAGCGCTTTCGATTAAGATTCCGATTCAGTAATCGCCAAACTCAATCATCGGTATCGTTAGTGAACTAAGCGTCGAAAACATAAGTGGCCGTGGCAAGTCTTCGATTCCTGCAAACAGCGAATGCGCGATACTTATGATAGGGATATAATGTCCATCCATAACAGTGCCTGAAGCTGATTGCCTGTGCAACTTAGTTATTGAATTCGGTACGCTGCGATAGTTATTTTAACTTGAGTTATAAACCATTTTAAAATTCATGTGTATACTGAATTACATTATTTTTAAACATAACATTTAAAAACATAGCAATCTTCCAGCTTCTTAGAGAATCTTAGATTAGTTAAGCTTCTTAGCTTAGTGAACTTATGATGAAAAACTGAACTACTTACTACTACTTACTTACTACTTATTTTTTAAGGTGTCAACTCTTCTTCTTCTTTGGTTTTTGGTTTGGTTTATCGCTCTACGGTCATTTTGTGCGCAGTTTAGGCTAATTAGACCGGGACCGACAGCTTAACGCCCATTTCGAATCTCTAACAAACATCCATGCTACCGCCAGGATTCAAAACTGCAGTCTATGGTACCAAAGTCAAGAACGCTAGCTACGTGGCCATCAGGCTGTGCTTCGTTGGCGCAACAACCCCATAGGGGGCCAAGGATGACTGCCTACTTGCAGATTTCGGGACAGTGTTGTTTTCTGTTTAAGGTTTGTGATTTGGTTTGGTTTGTTGCTCTACGGTCATTTTCTTGCACAATTTAGCCCAATTAGACCACCATGTACAGTTTAACGTGGATTCCGAAAAACTCACAAACATCCATGCCGCCGACAAGATTCGAACCTGAACCACCAAAAGCCAGAGCGCTTGGTCGACAGCCCCCGCCGAGCAGTCTAACTTTACCCTACCAGATTATCCCCACTAGGTATGTATTTTAGTCGCATTTTATGACAATCAAGGGCTACAGTGGGGCCTTTCTAACACGGACCCACACAGCGTATTATTGACATCATTATTAAAATTAAGTCAGATCTTTACAATATTACATAAAAGCTAAGAATTAACACTCCCAGTCAAATTTCTGAAATCATTATTTAATTAATATTTCAAAATACCATCTTTTTTAACCATCTCTTAGCCTTATATATCAAAGTTCCTTGAAAACATAATTGATACAATATGTTCGCACATGAAAAATTTAAAACAATAATAAAATTAGATTACTGTCTTTGTTTTTTTTCTAAATTTCTTACATAATTATAAAAAATCTCGTAACAATTCTATACAATATTTACGAAGAACTAATTTCACTTCAAATACTGGTAAATAATTTCACTGTCGTTCCTCTGCCTGTATAATTCAATTTACTCCATTTCCAGCCTTTTCAAAACGACATAGCTTTAAATTTTATCTTTTCCTCCGAAATAATTAAGCCCCCGAACGTGAAGTGACATGTTTATGGGGAAAACAGGATATGTCGGATGTAGGGTCACGAGCATTCCGGATTGTCATTCGGCATTAAGTTAAATAGATTCAGTTTTAACTATCTAGGCGGAAAGAAAAGGCTGTTTGAGTTTCTCGGCGGAGCGCTTTCGATTAAGATTTCGATTCAGTGATCACTAAACTCAATCATCGGAATCGTTAGTGAAACCAAGCATCCGAAGACAAAGTTCCCTTGGCGACTATTTGATTCCTCCAAAATGCCGAATGAGCTATGTTTATGATGGGGTTATAATGTCCATCCATAACAGTGCCTGAAGCTGATGGCTTGTGCAACACAGTTATTGAATTCGGTACGCTGCCATTGTTAGTGGAAGGTGAATTGTAAGACCTTTTCAAATTCATAGTGAAGTGTGTTATTTTTTATGTATACTGAAGTATGTTATTTTTAATACATAACATTTAAAAATATAACAAGCTTCTATTTTCTTCTATTTTAACTCAACTTCTCAAACAAAATTATTATACTTATTTTTTTGAAGTGCCTACCTTCCTCATTGATACAGCAGCACCATGGCGGGCCAAAGCCATTCTGGTCGTGATTCTGGTCGCCTTCTGGCAGATTTCGAGATAGGAGATGTTTTCTTCATATTAGACTGGCACTTACGGTTTAAAATGGATTCCGAACCACTACAAACATCCATGACACCGCTGGGTCTGGAACCCAAACCCTGTGGTACCGAGCGCCACAGGTCTACTCACTCGGCAAACAGACCCCATGAAAATACGTAAGGCTGAAAAATAATATCTCAAAATGAAATAATATGGGTTAAAGTTCTCTGATGCTCAGTGTCGCAGCTCTCGCGTTCGAGTCCCAATGGATGTTTGTAGTGGTTTGGAAACCCCTTCAAACCGTAGGTCCTGGTCTGATATGACTGTACAGCATTGGGCTGAAATCTCTATCCTTTTAAAAAGAAAACATCTCCTGTCTCGAATTCTGCCAGTACGCAGACGGCTTTGGTCTACCATAGGACTGTTGCAGCAATGCAGAAGAAGAAGATAGGTTAAATTTATTTTGTAGATTCAAATTGACATTAAGAATATATACACCAGAAAATTTGACTTAATGGTAAGTCAGTATTGATAGCATTATTATAATTAAATCAGAATTTTTACAAGTCTAAATTGATTGGGTTTTACATAAAAAGATATGTATTAACACTCGCACTCAAATGCTCGCAGAGAAAATCATAATTAAATTAATATATTCCAACGTCATTCTTAGGTTAAAAAGGTTTTTTTTAGCAATCACTTAGAGTTGTATAATAATGTTTCAGTGAAAAAATAAGCGATAAAATATATTAGCTCATGGTAAATTTAAAACGGATAATAAAATTAGGTTACTGTCATTTGTTTTCTAAATCTCTTATATAATTATAAAAAAAAATTTCGTAACAATTTTATGCAATATTTAAGCAGAATTAATCTCACATCAAACACATGTAAATAATTTCACTGTCGTTCCGCTGCATGTATAATTCAATTTATTCCATTTTCTGCCTTTTCAAAACAACGTCGCTTTAAATATCATCTTTCCTCCGGAAACAATTAAGCCCCCGAACGTGTAGCGACGTGTTTATGGGGAAAACGGATTTGTCGGATGTAGGGTCGCGAGCATTCCGGGTTGTCATTCGGCATTAAGTTAACAGATTCACTTTTAACTATCTAGGCGGAAGAGGACGCGATTTCTATTAGGGCTTCTCGGCGGAGCGCTTTCGATTAAAATTCCGATTCAGTAATCTCCAAACTCAATCATCGGAATTGTTAGTAAACTAAGCATCGGAAGACATAAGTGCAAGCGGCAACTCTCTGATTCCTGCAAATAGAGAATGCGCGATATATTTATGATAGGGATGTACTGTCCATCCATAACAGTGCCTGAAGCTGATGGCTTGATCAATTTAGTTATCGGATTTGGTTCGGTGCGACTGTTATTGTAAATTGTATTATAAACCATTTTCAGATCCATGTCTATATTAAAGTAAATAACATTTAAAAATCATAACAAGCTTCTATTTTCTTAGTGAAATTATGATCAAAAAACTCAACTTTTAAAACAATATATTATACTTATTTTCCAAAGTGACAGTTCTTCTTCATTGGATTGGCGACCTACAGTTTAACGTGGATTCCGTACCGCTCAGAACATCCATACCACCCCCAGAATTCAAACCTGAAGCATGCGGTACCAAAGGCCAAACAATTGTTCATCAAGCCGCTCTTCTTCATGGGCAGAAGCCGCATGATAGGCTAAGGCGTCTGCTTACTGGCAGATTTCAAGACAGAAACTGTTATCATTTTATGGGTTAGGGTTGTCAGCCCTACACCAACGCTCTGCAGTCATATCAGACCAGGGCCTACGGTTTGAAAGTGGATTTCGAAATACTACAAGCATCCATAACACCACCGGGACTCAAATCCGAAACCTGTGGCACCTAGCACCAGATCGTTAATCACTCGGCAATCAGACCCCATTTTTATGCATAGCATTTAAAAACACAACAAGCTTCTATTTTCTTAATGAACTTATGATGCAAAACTCAACTTATAAAACAAAACTATTATACTTATTTTTTAAAGTGCCAATTCTTCTTCTTCATTGGTTTGGTTTGTCGCTCTACGGTTATTTTATGCACACTTCAGGCTAATTAGATGGGGCCTACAATTTAACGTGGATTCCGAACCACTCCCAAACATCATTGCCAATGACAAGATTCTGTCCTGAAGCTTGCTGTACCAAAGGCAAGGGCGCTTGTCCGACAGGCCGCCGCCGAGAAGTATGACTTTCCCCACACAGCTATACCCTACTGGGTAAGCATTTTAGTCGCGTTTTACGACAATCATGGGCTCCAGGACTGGGGCTATTCTAACTCGTACTCACACGGAGTGTAAGTCAATATTGATATCATTATAAAATTAAATCAGATTCTTAGAAAAAATGATTGGGATTTACATAAAAAGCTAAGAAATAGCAATCATAGTCAAACAACAAGAAATTAATATTTTAAAATAGCATCTTTTTTTTTTTTAACCATCACTTAGCTTTGTATACTAGAGTTCCGTTGAAAAACTAAGTGATAAAATATGTTTCTCGCATGAAAAATTTAAAATGTTTAATAAAAATAGACTGTTGTCGATTTTATGCTAAATCTCTTGTTTAATTACAAAACATTTTCATAACAGTTTTATACAATATTTACGAATTGTTGTCACGTCAAATACTGGTAAATAATTTCACTTTCGTTTCTGTATAATTCAATTTACTCCATTTCCCGCCTTTCAATATCATCTTTTCCTCCGGAAATAATTAAGTTCCCGACCGTGAAGCGACATGTTTATGGGGAAAACGGATTTGTCGGATGTAGGGTCACGAGCATTCCAGATTGTCATTCGGCATTAAGTTAACGGATTCACTTTTAACTATCTAGACGGAATATGACGCACTCGCTGTTAGGGCTTCTCGCCGAGCGCTTTCGATTAAGATTCAGAATCAGTAATCGCCAAACTCATTCATCGGAATCGTTAGTGAACTGAACATCCGAAGACGTAAGTGCCTGTGGCATCTCTCCGATTCCTGCAAATGGCGAATGCGCGATGTTTATGGTGGGTATAATGTCCATCCATAACAGTGCCTGAAGCTGATAGCTTGTGCATCACAGTTATTGAATTTTGTACGCTGCGATTGTTATTTGAAATTGTATAAACCCTTTTCAAATTCATATGTATACTGAGATACATTATTATTATATATCATCATCATTGGCTCAACAGCCCCATGGTTGACCAAGGCCGTCTATCTACTGGCAGATTTCAAGACAGAAGCTGTTATCTTCTGATTGTCAGTCCTAACAGTAAAGCTCTACAGCCATATTAGACAGGGACCTACTGTTTAAAGTGGATTCCGAATAGCTACAAGAATCTATGGTATGTACTCGAACCTGAAACCTATGGCACCGAGCGCTAGTCACTCGGCCCCATTTTATACATATCATTTAAAAACATAACTAGCTCCTAGGGCACTTTAGCTAACTAGACCGGGAGCTACAATTTATCGTTGATTCCGAAGAACTAACAAACATCCATGTCACCGCCAGCATTCGAACTTGAAGCCTTTGGTACCAAAGGCCAAAGCGCCTGGTCGATGAGGTGCCACCGAGTAGTTTGACTTTTACCCCACCCAGTTATACCCTACTGGGTAAGCATTTTAGTCGCTTTTTACGACAATCATGGGTTACTTTACTAGGTACTGCTATTTCACGGGGCATAAGTAAATATTGACATCATTATTAAAATTAAATCAAACTTTTTACAACAAAATGATTGTGATTTACATAAAACGCTAAGAAATAACAATCCCAGTCAAACAGCAAGAAATCATTATTGAATTAATATTTCAAAATGTCATCTTTTTTTTTTTCACAACACAATTTGTATTTAACGAAGCTGCTTGGCTACAAGATAGCCGCAAGCCTCTATCAGGGAAAAACATCAGATGTTAGGAGGTATATACAGTGCATGAGAAAGTAGAAAAAGAAAATTGTTCTTTGTGTGGTGACGAATTCTTTTTTGAGGGTGATGCTGATGATTTAGCATGGTGGCAGCTGCAGGCTACTATCCTGGAAAAAACTTCAGATGAGGAGATATATACAATGCATGAAACTGCAAAGTAGAAAAAGGAAACTGTTCTTTATGTTGGCGATTCCCCTCTTATGCTTGGATGATGTTGATGGTTTGGCATGGTGCATCTTTTTTTTCAACCATCACTTAGCATTATGTATTAAAATTCCATTAAAAAAGTGATAAAATATGATCGAACATAATAAATTTAAAACACATTAAAAATTAGGTTGCTGTTGTTGTTTTTCTAAATCCACTTATATAATTACAAGGAATTTCGTAAGAATTTTATACGATATTTACGAAGAACTAATCTCCCGTCAAATACCGTTGAATAATTTCACTGTCGTTTTCCGCTGCCTGTATAATTCAATTTATTCCATTTTCTGCCTTTCAAAACAAACATCGCTTTAAATATCATCTTTTCCCCGGAAACAATTAAACTGCCGAACGTGAAGCAACGTGTTTATGGGGGAAAACGGATTTGCCGGATGTAGGGTCGCGATCATTCCGGACTGTCATTCGGCATTAGGTTAAATAGATTCAGTTTTAACCATCTAGGCGGAAAAGGACGCGAGGGCTTCTTCGGCGAGAGCTTTCGATTAAGATTCCGATTCAGTAATCGCTAAACTCAATCATCGGAATCGTTAGTGAACTAAGCATCCAAAGACATAAGTGTCCGGGGCAACTGTTTGATTCCTGCAAATCGCGATGTTTATTATAGGTATATAACGTCCATCCATAACGGTGCCTGAAGCTGATGGCTTGTGCAGCATAGTTATTGAATTGGGTACGCTGCAATTGTTATTGGAAAGTGAATTATAAACCCTTTTCAAATTCGTATGTATACTGAGGTACATTATTTTTATACATAACATTTAAAACCATAACAAGCTTCTATTTTCTTTTTAAACATATGATGAAAAGCTCAACTTATGAAACATAACTATTATACTTATTTTTTTTGAAGTGTCAATTCTGCTTCTTCATTAGTTTGCTTTGGTTTATTGCTCTACGGTCTTTTTTGCACATGTTAGGCTAATTAGACCGGAACATACAGCTTAAGGTGGATTCGAACCACTAACAAACGTCCATGTCTTCGCATCTGAAACCTGCGCTATCAAGGACTAGAGCGCTAGCCAATCGACCATTAAGCCTCTTTTGTTGTTAAATCAAATCTTTACAATAAAATGATTGGATTTTACATAAAACACTATTAAATAACTTTCCCAATCAAACAGCGGAAATCATAGGTACTTCATCTTGGCACATCATCTATGGTACTTCAGGTAAAGAACACTTCTGGTCGACTCACCGCAGAACTCTGCCTCTTCTTCACCAAGAATCTCACTTTGACACAATCCCTCAAGAAGGGGCAGATTCGCTCACTTCTTTTTGGAGTAGACATTTCTCAGCTTGTCATCTATCACCCATCACGATGCAGTAATTTATAGCGTAGTCCATATAACATCTCTAATTATTTCGACCTGTGAAGGTCGAACAGACAATAGCTAAATGTAATGAATGTTACACCGAATATCTGCTGTTTGAGATATATTGCTATTATGCACTTGTTAAAGAATGTGCATTACTTTCCCCTGGGAACAGAAATATTATATCGCTTTCTGTGAAAAAATGGAACAATTTTAAAGTCTCTTTGAAATAAAATTAAGTGACAAAATATGATCGAACATGATAAATTTAAAATATTATATAAGAGCATAATAAAATTAAGTTGCTGTCATTGGTTTTTTTTTTTTGTTTTTTTCTAAATTAATATATTTATAAGAAATGTTTTTAACAATTTTATACGATACTTACGAAGAACTAATCTCATGTCAAATACCGGTAAACAATTTCACTGCCGTTCCGCTGCTTGTATAATTCAATTTATTCCATTTCCAGCCTTTTCAAAACAACATCGCTTTAAACATCATCTTTTCCTCCGGAAATAATTAAGCTCCCGAACGTGAAGCGACCTGTTTATGGGGAAAACGGATGTGTCAGATGTAGGGTCGCGAGCATTCTGGACTGTCATTCGGCATTAGGTTAAATAGATTCAGTTTTAACTATCTAGGCGGAAAAGGACGCGGGGGCTTCTCGGCGGAGAGCTTTCGATTAAGATTCCGATTCAGTAATCGCCAAACTCAATCATCGTAATCGTTAGTAAACTAAGCATTCAGAAGACATAAAGTGTCTTTGGCAACTATTTGATTCCTGCAAATGGCGAACGAGCAATATTTATGATGGGGATATAATGTCCATCCATAACAGTGCCTGAAGCTGATGGCTTGAGCACATGGTTATCGAATTTGGTACACTGCGATTGTTATAGGAAATTGACTTATAAACCCTTTCAAATTCATTTGTATATTGAAATGCATTATTTTTATACATAACATTTAAAACCATAACAAGCTTCTATTTTCTATTACGGAACTTAAGGCGACCTGATGTCCAAATGGCTTACGGTCTGGCCTTTGGTACCGCAGGCTTCATATTCGAATCCTGGCGATAGCATGGATGTTTATGAATGGTTCGGAATTTACGTTAAAGTGTAGGTCCCGGTCTAATTAGCCCAAAATGTGCAAATGTGTTGACCTTAGACCGACAAGCCGAACCAAACGAGTGAACTTATGATGGGAAACTCAACTTACAAAACAAAATTATTATGCTTATTTTTTCAAATGTCAATTCTTCTTTTTCATTTGGCGATTCTTCTTTTCATTGGCCTAGGCCGTCTGCCTACTAGCAGATTTTTATACAAATGATATTTTCTTTTTAAGAGGGTAGATTTGTCAGCCTACTCTCAACAGTCATTATAGATCGGGACTTTTGGTTTCAAGTGGATTACGAACCTCTACAAACATCAATGCCACCACTGGGACTCCAACCCAAAACCAACCCAGCGCTAGAGCGCTAGTTGCTCGGCCATCAGTCCCCGTTGAAGTATATCACATTTAAAAATATATCAAGCGTCCATTTTCTTACTGAACTTACAATGAACTTATTCCGAACTTATTTTTGATTTCTTACGAACTCAACTTATCAATTAAAATTATTATACTTTATTTTAAAGTGTCAATTATTACTCCTTTATTCATGTATTGGAAATATGGCCTTGGAATTGTTTGACCTAAGTAAATAAAGAAGATTCATTTTAATGTAATAGTATTCATCAGGAAAATTTTGATAAAAAATTGAAATTATAAACCAGTACAATGAAAAAAAAAAAAATTTTTAATAATAAAAATTTCACTTTTCAATTTATGGCCTAATCTCAGTCTTCACATTTTTAAGGTGCTAAACATTGGTGCTATGTTGAGAAAATTTAAAAGAATTTTACTCTGATTTTTTTTCACTGATCTGACCTTTAATTATTCTTGGCAATTTTAGAAATGTTGTGTGCAGGTAGGGCAACTGGATCGTAACTGGGTGTGGTTGGGTTGAGATACGTGAGGCACAAGTTGGAGAATTCGCGTATTTATTGATACACGCCCAAACACTGCACACATACAATTAGAGACATGCAATATTTAACACATTTTAAAACAGATGATTATATCTTGGTGGAAGGACTCCACTTCTCAGCCGAAAATCGAAACTAGGATACCCATACGGTTCGCAAAATATCCTACTTCTCCGGTGAGAGTCTGCAGGCCAATTAAGCCGGGTGCGCTAAATATATTTCATCTCGAGATGAAGGCCTATAAACTAAATGTTTCTCATTGGGAGCGCTAGTTGCTGTACTTCTTATTGGACGACAGTCTTTTAAGTTAAAATGATTATTTATTCTGAAATAAAGCAGGCGCTCTTGCCAGTGTTTAATTTATTTATTTATTTATTATACATTTTTTCTGAAAATAATTTGACAAAATCTTTTTTTAAGTAAATACTATTTAATATTTTTATACTTTTTAATTAATTTTTAATATTTTAAATTTAAATATTTTTAATATTTATTATTTTTAATATTTTTATTATATAAAAAATAAGAATAAATTAATATTTTTAATATTTGCTTTTAAGAATATTAGTTTAATATTTTTATTTAAATTATAATAAAATATAAGATTTTTATTTTAATATTTTTATCCTTTTAATATTTTTATGTATTTATTTATTTATTTATTTTTTTTATTTTTCTTTTGTTTCATTCATTTATTTATTTATTTTTAAAGCCTTCTACATAGAATGTGATTTAACTAAAAGACATCATTTCCCATGAAGTAAACATTCGAATCTACTTTTAATAATCATACTAGCATTGAACTCTATGTATCTCAAAAACCCTTTACTGATCTCAAAAAACAGAAAGTAAACTCTTTATAAGAAAACAAAGTAAAAGCATCAGAAAACAAAGCAATAAAAAAACTTATCCTTCAAAATGGTTTTAAAAAAAACAGAAGTGAGTTTTTTATACATAAAAAAAAAAGTTGTTTTTTTCTTAATTCTTTTAAAAAAAAACAAAAAATTGTTTAAGAAACTGTATCATTTATTTGTAGAACATATATTTTCAAACTATAGGTGTGTAAAAAATAAAGCCTAAAATTACATGTTAAGCTGCGAGTAGGAAGAAAGGAAAAAAAAAAGTGTAGTCTGCACACAAATACCCGATGCAGCGTAATTGAAAGCCGACACGCTGTCAGCAATTTCGCCCGGAATACTCTCTCTCTCTCTGTAAGGCTTCCTCATGCGCAGAGGAACCTCCTCAAGCAGAAGGAAAACATTCGAAAAAGAATGAGAGGGTGGAGGAAAAAAAGGAAGGTTTTTTAAGGATCAAAATGAAACTGCAAAATAAAAAAGAGATTCCACAAAATGTTAGGTGCTAAAATACTAGCGAGTTTTTTTAACTTGTTTTTAGTTGAGTAAACATGCTCGCTGTATCGATTTTTCTTTTTTTTTTTCAAAAAGCAAATGTTTTTGTTACGACTTCTTTTTTTTTACGTGTGTATGCTTTAAAAACACAAATAAATGATGCACACGTGATTTTAATTTTTTTTTTAAATATATTTTATTTTGTTTCAAAGTATTTTTTTTTTTTACTAAAATCGAAAATATGCAGTGTTTTTTACAAATATTTTTTTACTACAAATTTACGAAAATAATAAAAATGCTTTTTAATAGTTAGGATCAATGGGTTTTTATTGAGATAAGTTTTTATACTGTTATATTTTTTTTTTAATATAGATGTTCAAGAATAAATTCTGCCATTCTATTTGCACCATTGCACCTATTTCAAAATGGCCGGAGCTCTGGCCGTTGGTCGTCTTCATTCGAAACCTGGTGGTGGCATGGATGTTTGTGCAGTGGTTCGGAAAAGATAAACTGTAGGTTTAGTCCACCTAAAGTGTGCACAAAATGATCGGGCAGACAAATCAAACCATGGAGCACCTGTAGGGAAAGAAATTCTGTTGTCCTGGAGCACTCGTAGTTAGAAGACTGACTTGGCTTCGAGCTGAAGTCAATGTAGGGGAGACTACTTCTCGCATTTGCGTATCGTATGGGCGAAAAATCTGGAAAAACTCCCACCAGAAGTTGTCCAAATTAAATTCAAGTCTGTTTTCCAATTAAGAACTGGGCATGTGTGACATATCCTCAATGTAAAGCATCGTGGGACGGACATCCCATAAGTAACCTACTCATGGGTGGAGGAAAGGGGCAACTTTATTTGAATTATAATAAAATATAACATTTTTATTTTAATATTCTTATCTTTTTAATTTTTTTTTTTTTTTTTTTTTTTTTTTTTTGCGTATTTCTTTTATTTTTCTTATTCATTTAATTATTTATTTTAAAAAACCTTTACAGAGAATGTGATTTAGAAACGACATCATTTCACATAACGAAGTAAACATTCGAATCTACTTTTAATAATCATGTTTACATTGGACTTTATGTATCTCAATAACCCCTTAAGAGACAGAAAGAAATATATCTTTCTAAGAAAACATCTTTATAAGCGATAAAAAAAACTTTATCCTTCAAAAAAAGTTTAGAAAAAAAAAAAAAAAACAGATGTGCATTTTTATACATAGTAAAACGACGAAAATATTTTTTTTCCTCTTAATTCTTTTTAAAAAAAAACAACAAATTTCTTTCCAAACTGTACCTTTTATTTGCAGATTATATGTTTTAAAATACAGGTGTGTAAAAATAGCACTTAAAATTGCAAGTTAAGCAAGCAAAGTAGGAAGAAGAAGGGAAAAAAAGTAGAGTGCAGTCTGCACACCAATCCAGATGCAGCGTAATTGAAAGCCGACACGCTGTCAGCGATTTCGCCCGGAATACTCTCTCTCTCAGGAAATTGTGTAGGGCTTCCTCATGTGCAAAGGAACCTCCTCAAGTAGAAGGAAAACATTCGTAAAGAGTAAGAGGGGGTGGAGGAAAAAAAGTTTTTTACGGAACAAAATGAAACTGTAAAATAAAAGGGATTCGACAAAATGTTAGATGCTAAAATACTGGGGAGGTGCTTTTTTTTTTTTTGTTTTTTTGGTTGAGTAAACATGTTCGTTGTATCGATTTTTCTTAACATTTTTTTTTACAAAGCAAATATTTTTTATTACATCTTTTTATGTGTATGTGTTTAAAAACACAAATAAATGATGCGCACGTGATTTTTTATTTTTTATAATTTTTTTCAAAATTTTTCATTTTTTTTTATTTTATTTTTTTTTTTTCCGTTGTTAGAGTTAGGATCAATAAGTTTTTATTGTTGTTAAATTAAATTTAATTTTTTAATACAGATATTCAAGAATAAATTCAGCCATTAGGGTATCACCTTAGAACCAAAAATATGTTGTAGTGTTGTGTCTAATTCTCAGTGTCCTGCAGTGCGGGACGGACATCCCATGAGTAATCTACTTCTAGATGGAGGGCGGCCTGATGGCCAATTGGCTAGCACTCTAGTAGTTGTTAAGTTCTTCAAGTTCGAATCCTGGCGGTGGCCTGGATGTTTGTTGGTGGTTCGGAATCCACATTAAACTGTAGGTCCCGGTCTGTTTAGCCTAAAGTGTGCACAAAATGACCGTTGAGGGACAAACCAAACCATGGATGTAGGGAAAGAAGCAGCTTCTGTTGTGAGGGGAACACTCACAGGTAGGAGTCTGCAGGTAGGAGGCTCCGTGTAGCTAAAGAAGGAGGATGTGGGTAGTGTGTTTCGAGTGAATTTTTAGGGAGAGCTACCCCGCATTTGCATATCGTATGGGAGAAAACTCGTAAAAGTCCCACCTAGCTCTCTGACTCACGAGGTAAGATGACATATATCAAAAACGCCATTGCGTCTCCTCGTTTTTTTTTAAACAATGTTTACAACAAAGCCGCCAGCGGATTCAGCAGCGGCGCACGTTGCCGCTGAGCCACGAGTCAGGCATGCAAACTTCTTCTTTTACGTTAACGATATTAATATTCTCTATAATCTCTAATTTCTATATAATCCTACTGAACATTTTAAAATCATTTGAAACAGTTGTCTTCTGATAACAGTTGACAGTTCGAAATAACATCATTTCAAATACTAGTTAAACATTCGATTCTACTTTTAGTATCCATGTTTGGATTCTACTCTATATGTCTCAAAAATTCCTTATTGATCTTAAGAAACTGAAAATAAGCCCTTTATAAAAAAAAAAAACTAAGCAATGCATCAGAAAACAAAGTGATGAAAAAACTTGTTTTTCAAAATACGTTATAAAAAAACAGAAGTGCGTTTTATACGTAGTAAAACATCGAAAGTATTTTCTTCTCTTAATTCTTTTTTAAAAAACAATTTTTTACGAAACTTTATCTTTTATTTGCAGAATACATATTTTAAATATAGATGTGTAAAAAATAGAACATAAAATTGCAAGTTAAGCTGCTAGTAGGAAGAAGAAAGAAAAAAAAATAGCGTGTAGTCTGCACACCAATCCAGATGCAGCGTAATTGAAAAGCCGACACGCTGTCAGCGATTTCGCCGGAATACTCTGTAGGGCTTCCACGTGCGCAGAGGAACCTCCTCAAGCAGAAGGAAAACATTCGAAAGAACAAGACGGGTGGAGAAAAAAAAAAAGGAAGGTTCTTTACGGATCAAAATGAAACTGCAAAAATAAAAGAGATTCGACGGAGTGTCAGGTGCTAAAATACAGGGGAAGTTTTTTTTATTTTATTTTTTTTTTTTTTTTTTTTTTAGTTGAGTAAACAGGTTCGTTGTATCGATTTTTCTTAACACTTTTTTTTTTTTTTTACAAGGCAAATATTTTTTTTTACATCTCTTTTGGGTGTGTGCTTCGAAAACACAAATAAATGATGCGCACATGATTTTTATTTTTTCTTTTTTTTTTTTTTTTTCAAAATACATTTTTGTTTTGAATATTTTTTTTTACTAATATCGAAAATCTGCATTGTTAGAGTTAGGATCAATATGTTTTTTGTTGATGTTATGTTATATTTATCTTTTTTAATATAGATATTCAAGAATAAATTCAGCTATACTGGTTGGATCTTAGAATCCAAAATATGTTGTTGTCTTGTGTCTAATCATCAGTGTCCTGCAGTTCATTTGTACATCCCATGAGTAATCTATTTATGGATGAAGGGGAAGGGGCAACTTCTGTTGTGATGGAGCAAACTTATGTAGAAGTCTGACTTGTTTCGAGACGCGAAAGGAGCACAACAATGTAGAGGTGAAGACTGCTTCTCGCATTTATGTATTGTAGGGAAAAAAAACCAGAAAACTTCCACCAGGTTGTTAAAATTCAATTCAAAACAGTTTTCAAATTAAGAAATGGGCGTGTGGGACACATCCTCAGTGTAAATCATCTTAGGACGGGCACCCCATGAGTAACCTACTCATGGATGGTGGTAAAGGGTAGCTTTATTTGAATTATAATAAAGTATAATATTTTTGTTTTAATATTTTATTTATTATTTTTGTTTTCTTCTTTTATTTTCCTTTTTAATTAATTTATTTATTTTAAAAGCCTTTATAAAGAATGTGATTTCAAAACGACATCATTTCAAATAAGAAGTAAGCATTCGAATCTACTTTTAATAATCACGCTTGCATTGAATTCTATGTATCTCAAAAACCCCTCACTATCTTAAGTAAAAAGAAAGAAATCGCGGTAAAACAAGTGGGTTTTATACATAGTAAAACAATTTTTTTTTTCTTTTTAATTCTTTTTTAAAAAAACAAATTCTTACGAAACTGTATCTTTTATTTGCAAAATATATATTTTCAAATATAGGTGTGTTAAAAAATAGACCATAAAATTGCAAGTTAAGCTGCGAGTAGGAAGTAAAAGAAAAAAACAGCTTATAGAGTCTGCACCCAAATCCAGATGCAGCGTAATTGAAAGCCGACACGCCGTCAGCAATTTCGCCCGATACTCTCTATCTCTCTCTCTGTAGGGCTTCTTCATGGTGCAGAGGAACCTCCTCAAGCAGAAGGAAAACATTCGAAAGAATGAGAGGGGGTGGTGGAAAAAGAAGGTTTTTTTACGGATCAAAATGAAACTGTAAAATAAAAGGGATTCGACAAGGGTGCTAAAATACTTGGGAGTTTTTTATTTCTTTTTTTTTTTTTTTTTTGTTGAGTAAACATGTTCGTTGTATCGATTTTTCTTAACACTTTTTTTTTTTTTACAAATCAAATATTTTGGTTGCGTCTTTTTTTTTTTTTTTTTTTATTTTTTTAAAAACACAAATAAATGATGCGCACATGATTTTTATTTTTTTTTTTTTATTTATTTATTTTTCAAAATACATTTTTTTTTTGAATAATTTTGCTACTAGTATCTCAAATATGCATTGTTAGAGTTAGGATAAAACAATTTTTATCATATTATATTTATTTTTAATAAAGATATTCAAGAATAAATTCAGTTCGGTTTGTACCTTAGAATTAAAAATATGCTGTTGTTTTTGTTGTGTCTAATCCACAGTTTCCTGTAGTGCAGGAAGGACATCCCAAGAGCACGACTGTCCCTTTCCCTACATCCCTTGAGTAGGGAAAGGGACAGGAGGGAAGGAGGGAAGTCCCTGGAGGGGAAGGAGCAGTCTCTGTTCTGATGGAGCACCCGTAGGGAGAAGTCTGATTTTGTACAGTGTCGCTGAAGAAGTAGGTCTATCGGGAGGACTTTTAGGGGGAACTACTCCATATTTGCGTATCGTATAGTAGAAAACCCGGAACACTCCTACCAGGTCAAAAAAAACAAAAGTCGAAAATTCCACTCAATTTAAGTCCACTTTCAAATTAAGAACTGGGTATGTGTGATTTATCATATGTGATTTATCTGGGCATGTGACGGACACCTCATGAGTAACCTATTGTTAGATGATGGGAAATCGGGCATCTTCTGCTGTCATGGAGCACTCATAAGTAGAAGTCTGACTTTGCTCCGAGTCACTGAAGAAGGAGAGCTGTGTCTTCCGGGAAAACTTTCAGTGGGAACCACTCCGAATTTGCGTATCGCAATGTAGAAAACCCGGAAAACTCCCTCCAGGTAGTCCGACTCACGAGGCAAGATGCTGAACATCCCAAAAGCCATTATGGTTCCTCTTGTTTTGAAGCAGCGTCTACAAAAAAATCCTATGGAACCTTTTGCCCTTATGTTCACCAGCGACGTACATTGCCATTGAGCTACAAGTCGAGCAGGCAAACATTTTCTTTTAAATTTACGCTAATAATATTCTCCGTAATATCTAATTTCTCTATAATCCTACTGAGCACGTTAATATCACCCGAAACAGTTGTCTTTTTACAACAGTTGACAGTTCGAAAAAGACATCATTTGAAATAAAGTGAACATTCGATTCTACTTTTAATAATAATGCTTGAATTTAACTCTATGTATCTGAAAGCCCTTTACAGAATTTAAGAAACAGAGAGAAATTGCCTTATAAAAAAAAGAAAACAAATTAAAAGCATCAAAAAACAAAGTGATAAAAAACATCTTTTTTTGCGTCTTGTTTGCTTGGTGCGTTTTTATACATAGTAAAACATCAAAAACATTTTTTCTCTCTTATTTTTTTTTTTTTTTAATTTTTACGAAACTGTATCTGTTATTTGCAGAACATATATTTTAAAATACAGGTGTGCAAAAATAGAAAAAAATTGCAAATTAAGCTGCGAGTGGGAAGGAGAGAAAAAATATAAGAGTGCAGTCTGCACACAAGTTAAGATGCAGCGTAATTGAAAGCCGACACGCTGTCAGCAATTTCGCCCGGAATACTCTCTCTCTGAAATTTTGTAGGGCTTCTCCGTGGTGCAGAGGAACCTCTTCAAGCAGAAGGAAAACATTCGAAAAAATAAGAGGGGTGGAGGAAAAAAAGAAGGTTTTTTTTACGGATCAAAAAGAAACTGTAAAGTAAAAGATTCCACAAATTGTTAGGTGAAAAATACTGGGGAGGGTTTTTTTTTTTTTTTTTTTTGTTGAGTAAACATGTTCGTTGTATCGATTTTTCTTAACACTTTTTTTTTTTACAAATCAAATATTTTTTTTACATCTTTTTGGGTGTGTGCTTCGAAAACACAAATAAATGATGCGTACAGGATTTTTATTTTTTTTTTTTTTTTTATTTATTTTTTTTTTTTTTAAATACATTTTTGTTTCAAATATTTTTTTACTAAAAATCGAAAATATGCATTGTTAGAGTTAGGATCAATAAGTTTTTTGTTGCTGTTATGTTATATTTATTTTTTTTAATATAGATATTCAAGAATAAATTCAGCTATACTGGTTGGATCTTAGAATCCAAAATATGTTGTTGTCTTGTGTCTAATCATCAGTGTCCTGCAGTTCATTTTGTACAACCCATGAGTAATCTACTTATGGATGAGGGGAAGGGGCAACTTCTGTTGTGATGGAGCAAACGTATGTAGAAGTCTGACTTGTCTTCGAGACGCGAAAGAAGCACAACAGTGTAGGGAAGACTGTTTCTCGTATTTGTGTATTGTATGTGGAAAAAACACTTCCACCAGGTTGTCGAAATTCAAATTCAAGACAGTTTTCAAATTAAGAACTGGGCGTGCGGGATATATCCTCAGTGTAAATCATCGTAGGGCGGGCACCCCATGAGTAACCTACTCATGGATGGACGGAAAAGGGTCGCTTTATTTGAATTATAATAAAGTTTATAATATTTTTGTTTTAATATTTTATTGATTATTTTTGTTTTCTTCTTTTATTTTCCTTTTTAATTAATTTATTTATTTTAAAACCCTTTACAAAGAATGTGATTTCAAAACGACATCATTTCAAATAAGAAGTAAACAGTCGAATCTACTTTTTAATAATCACGCTTGCATTGAACTCTATGCATCTCAAAAACCCCTTACTGATCTTATGAAAAAGAAATCGCTTTATAAAAAAAAAGCATCAAAAACAAGTGATAAAAAAAAAACGGGTTTTGAAAAAACATAAGTGTTTTATACATAGTAAAACAAAGTTTTTGTTTTTCTTTAATTCTTTTTAAAAAAATAATCATTTTTTAAGAAACTGCAGTATCTTTTATTTGCAGAATATATTTGAAAATATAGGTGTGTAAAAAATAGAACCTAAAATTGTAAGTTAAGCTGCGAGTAGGAAGAAGGGAAAAAATAAAGGGAATAATAACGTGTTGAGACTGCACACAAATCCCTATGCAGCGTAATTGAAAGCCGACACGCTGTCAGCAATTTCGCCCGGAATACTCTCTCTCTCTCTCTGTAGGGCTTCCTCGTGGTGCAGAGGAACCTCCTCAAGCAGAAGGAAAACATTCGAAAGAATGAAAGGGGTGGAGGAAAAAAAAAAAGGTTTTTTACAGATCAAAATGAAATTGTAAAAAATAAAAAAGATTCGACAATATGGTAGGTGCTAAAATACTGGGAGGTTTTTTTTTTAATCTTTTTTAGTTGAGTAAACATGTTTGTTTGATCAATTTTTCTTAACACTTTTTTTTTTACAAATCAAATATTTTTATTGGGGTTTTTTTTTTTTATTTTTTTTATTTTAAAAACACAAATAAATGATGCGCACATGATTTTTTATTTATTTATTTATTTATTTTTTTTTTTTTTTTTTTTCAAAATACAGTTTTGTTTCGAGTAATTTTTTTACTAGTATCAAAAATATGCATTGTTAGAATTAGTTTTCGCCATGTTTTTTATCATGTTATATTTATTTTTTAATTATAGATATTGAAGAATAAATTTAGCGATTGGGATTGCACCTTAGAATCGAAAGTATGTTGTTGTGTTGTGTCTAATCCTCAGTGTCCTTCAATGAGGGTCGGAAATCCCATGAGTAACCCTACACGTGGAGGGAGGGAAGGGGCAGTTTCTGTTGTGCTGGGGTATCGTACGTGGCTTCGAAACGCTGACGAAGGAGGGCAGTGCCTTCCGGGAGGATTTTTAGTTTAAAATACCCCGCAATTATGTATCTTATGGAGAATCCTGAAAACTCCCACCAGGTTGTCCAAATTCAAATTCAAGTCCTTTTTCAAATTAAGAACTGCGCGTGTGTGGCTTATCCTCGGTGTCAAGCATCGTGGGACGAACACCCCATGAGTAACCTACTCATGGATGATGGAAAAGGAGCAGCTTTTTCTGTGATGGAGCACTTGTAGGTAGAAGTCTGACTTGTCGTTGAAGAAGTAGAGCAGCGTTTTCCGTGAGGATTTTTAAATGAACTACCCTGTATATGCGTATCGTATGAGGGAAAAATTCCGGAAAACTCCCATCAGTTAGCGCGATTCAAGAGATAAAAGGCTTAACATCCCAAAAGTCATCGAGTTCTTCGTTTTTAAAGATTATTTTAAACATCTACAACAAAGATCGGATGGAACCTCAGCCCTAAAGCACCAGCGGCGCACGTTGCCACTGAGCCACGAATCGGCACTAGTACGGGTAACTGTCCTATATGAGAAAAACCCAAAACAAACAATAAACCATTTTTTTCTTTCTAATGCAGCTGGCAAACATTTAGACAGCTTGGTCTTGATGCCTTAAGGCAAGCGCTGCACAGACGTTACTCACTTTGCATTACCCAGGGGGCGTGTAACTTGAAAATAAGCCACGGACGCGGAGTAACACTGCCCCCTCAACGCTCTCCAGATCCTATTAGGACCGGGACCTACGGTTAAAAGTGGATTCCGAACCACTATAAACACCCCTGGCATTGCCGGGACTCGAACCCGAAATCTGTGGTACCGAGCGCCAGCCACTCAGCCATTCAGGCCCAACAATAAACCATAATAACCCATACTTTGGTATATATATTTTATGAAAATGGAAACATACATGTCTCTTAATTCATTACACAAATAAATGAATTATTCATTTTTAATTAAATTTAATCTCTATTCTCTAGATCTGGAAATACACGAATAATAATCTTTTAAAAAAATACATTTTATTTTTCTAAAGATAAAGATATCAATCAGTTTGAGGCATTGTTTCAAAGACTGTTTGCTAATTAGCTTATGCATACAGAAAATATCTTCAAAATTGATTTTAAGAAGAAAATGCAAATATTATGACAGCCAAAAAAAAAAAAAATAATAAAATAAATTTTTAAATATATGGATGCCCAAATAAAGTATTTTTTAATATGTTGTTTTTCACTACTTTGGCCATTATAAAATAAATATATTTTTAAAAGTGTGATAAATCTCACGGCCGGAAAATGTTCTAGGTGGGCCGGATTGGTCACCCCTGTTCTAATGGATTAATAATATTTTGGCATATATATATTTTATGGAAATAGGAATATATATGTATCTTGATTCATTATACAAATAAAAAACAATAATATAAAAAATTTTTTAAAAGTCAATTCCTACTTTTTAAGTTGAAATTTTCCTCTTACATCTGGCGCCATCTATTGGTAGATACATGCAACTTAAATTTAAAAATTTTTTTAATTAATTAATTGAATTGAATTAATGAGTTAATATTTGAATAAACTCTATTAACTCCAGTGTCATCCCCTACAAGTCCAAAAAAATGTATTTAAACTAGAGTGGATGAATAAAAAGTATTTTATTAACTATTGAAAATTTGAACAAGATATATATATATAGGGAGAGTGAGAATTAATAGCAGTGAATTGAATGAATTATTCGCTTTTAATTAAATTTAATCTGAATTCTCTAACTCTGAAATACACGAATAATAATTTTTTATATAAATAGATTTTATTTTTCTAAAGATAAAGATATTCATCAGTTTTAGCCTTTATTTCCCAGACTGTTTGCTAATTAGCTTATACATACAGAAATATCTTCAAAATTCATTTTAAGAAGAAAATGCAAATATTATGACAGCCAAGAAAAATAATAATAAGTTCATTTTAAATAATGAGACAGAGAAAGAAATGACAAAAAATAAAATTATAATGAATTTTCCACATTATCAAAAGTTAATGCTTTAAATTACATACCTTCAAAAGAAAGACAATTCCGTTATTTAGATTAAAGACTGGATAATTTTTTTGATTTTTCCCAAATTAGGGTCAACTAATTTTCTAAAGCAAACCTTTCTGAAAAAAAAATATTTTTTCATCTCATATTAAGCCTTCAAGTTTTTTCAGAAATTTCCAGATAATGAAGTTAAATTCTAAAAGTTTTAACTCGGATATTTTGACAGCTTAATATGCTTATTAAGGTGTTTTTTATCCTATTATTCTTTTTGAAAAAGGTTTTTTTTGGTTTTAATGGTTTTTAGCTTATTGGCTGAAGTGGCTTTGATTAATTTCCGTTATAAATAATTCAGTTTGACTTGCATTTTGATAATGATAGAACAAGGATTATTATTTCAGAATTATAATAACATGAATAGAAAATAAGATTAACACTAAATTTTATTTAAAATATATTTTAAAAAAATAAAATAAAATAAAATAAACGAATATAAAAATAATAAAAATCAAAAGATAAATATATAAAATAAAATAACTGAATATAAAATAATATAAATTAAAAATAAATAAATAAAATAACTGAATATTAAAAATAATAAAAATAAAAAAAATGAATAAAATAAAACGAATATAAAATAATAATATTCAAAAGATAAATAAATAAAATAAAATAGATGAATATAAAATAAAAAAAGTAAATAAAATAAAATAGATGAATATAAAATAATAAAAATGTAAATGAAAACAAAAATAAATATATAAAAGTTATTCTCTAGCTATTCAGTTAAGTGTCAATAAGATCAAATATCATGCTAATATTTTTTTTTTTTTGAAAATTATTTTTTTGAAGGTAAATTAAATCGAATAAGTTAAAAATTAAAAATTAATAAAACTAGACATTTTCTTAAAATTTGCAAAAATTTAATTGATTTTCTACATCCCAATCTATTAAAAAATATTTTCTTTAAATATCCTATAAAACAATTCAAAGGTTCTAATAAGATTTAAAAAAGAATGAACAGAATTTCATAAAAAAAATATATTTTTATATTTAAAAATGTAAAAATTATTGCTTTCAGAAATTTTTGAACTATGAAAAACATGTCATATACACTGAGGTGATAAAAGTCATGGTATACCCTCTTAATATCGTGTCGGTCCTACTGCCCGGCGAAGTGCAGCAACTCGACGTGGCATGGACTCAACAAGTCGTTGGAAGTCTTCTGCAGGAATATTGAGCCATGCTGTCTCGATAGACGTCCATAATTGTGGAAAGCGTTGATGGTGCAGGATTTTGGGCACGAACAGACCTCTCGATGATGTCCCATAAATGCTCGATGGGATTCATGTCGGGCGATCTAGGTGGCCAGATCATTCGTTGGAATTGTCCAGAATGTTCTTCAAACCAATCGCGAACAGTTGTGGCCCGGTGACATGGCGCATTGTCATCCATAAAAAATCCCATCGTTGTTTGGGTACATGAAGTCCATGAATGGCTGCAAGTGATCTCCAAGTAGCTGAACATAAGCATTTCCAGTCAATGTTCGGTCCAGTCGCACCAGAGGACCAAGTCCATGCCATGAAAAAACAGCCCACACCATTACGGAGCCACCACCAGCTTGAACAGTGCCTTGCTGGACAGTTTGGGTCCATGGCTTCGTGGGGTCTGCGCCACACTCGAACCCTACCATCAGCTCTTACCAACCGAAATCGTGACTCATCGGACCAGGCCACGGTTTTCCATTCATCTAGGGACCAACCGATATGCTCACGTGCCCACGAGAGTCGCTGCAAGCGATGTCGTTCTGTCAGTAAAGGCACTCGAGTCGGTCTTCTGCTGGAATAGCCCAAGAAAGCCAAATTTCTCCGCACAGTTCTAACAGACAAGTCCCTTGTACGTCCCACATTGATTTCTGCGGTTATTTGACGCAGTGTTGCTTGTCTGTTAGAATTTACGACTCTTTGCAGACGTCGCCGGTCTCGGTCGTTAAGTGCAGGCGGTCGACCACTGCGCTGTCCATGGTGGGATGTTATGCCCTGAAATTTCATACTCTCGGCACACTCTTGACACAGTGGATCTGGGAATGTTGAATTCCCTAACGATTTCCGAAATGGCATGACCCATGCGTCTAGCTCCAACTAACATTCCGCGTTCAAAGTCTGTTAATTCCCCGTCGTGCGGTCATCATCACGTCAAAACCTCTTCACATGAATAACTTGAACAGAAATGAAAGCTCTGCGAAAGCACTGCGCATTTATACCTGTTCTACGCGATGCTACTGCCATCTGAAAAATTTGCATATTGCTATCCCATGACCCTTTTGCCACTAGTGTAAAAGAGAGCCATTCATAAAATTAAAATCACAAATTAAAAAGGAATCTTAATAATTACCTTTTAATTGAAAAAAAAATAATAAACTAATATTTAGTAGATAATATTATAATAATAAAGTATAAAATAAATAATATTACAAAATAATAAAATCGTTTGTCATTTCTGAGCTAACAATTCATGGCAACAGTTTATGCAAAAATATTAGAATGTAACAAAATTGATTACACTTTAAATGCAATAAAAAGTATTCAACTATTTTTAATCAAAAAAGATTATTTATTTTTTTAAAATTATTTTATTTTAATAAATAAAGATATTTTCCAAGACAAATCTTGTACATGAGAAAAAAATGAACGTATACGTGTGAAAATAAATAAATGGCAAGTTATATAAGATAAAAAAAAAAAATAATAAAAGGTATGTTTTATTATCGCCTGTATATAGCTTATCGTTTTTCGTGTTTTAAGAATCATTTTTAAAATAAATTACAATCTTTTTTATAAAATTTTATTATTAGAAATCATTTCTTTCTTTATGAGTTTTTTATTTTCAACCATTTTGAGAATCTTTTTTTTTTTTTTTTTTAAGAAGGCAATAAAAAGGGACATAAATGTTAAAATTACATGCTATAAATTTTGATATACAGATAAAATATTATGAGATATAATTTAAAATTGAGCAGCAGTATAAATTTCCTGATTAAAGTTACTATTATTTTTATTAAATTTGCGCAACTACAGAGTTGGCAGTTTTATTCAATAAAAAGAATTAGGTGCTAAAAAATTATTTTTTGTTTAAGATAAGATTTTCTTCCAACACATCTTATGATGATTCCAGTTTTATCTTCT